>PVKA01008185.1:43797-74223 GCA_004027165.1 Ctenomys sociabilis | reverse complement strand
TTTGTGTGTGTGTGTGTGTGTGTGTGTGTGTGTGTGTGTGTGTGTGTGTGTGTGTGGTACTGGGGATGGAACTCAGGACCTTGCACTTGCCAGGCAAGCACTTATTCTCCCCAGCCCTTATAAGGAATTATTGAAGAAAGAGCTCTAATACACAGAGTGTCCTAATCACGTCGATGTCTGTGGCTCTAGCCACAGCATGGGTTGGGTGAGCATAGGACCGAAAGACCAGAGAACTAAGTGCCAGTTCAGAGTCCACAAGAATTGCTTATAGAAATTTCTATAAGATGGGGAAAAGTATACTACTTGCCTTAGGGGCCAGCCAGATAGCTCAGCAGATTAAAGCACTTGCTTGGGCAGATTCAGGAACAGGGTTCAATCCCCAGGGCAGTCTGAGACAGCGATTGAGACTGGGTGTGGTGGCATGTGCCTGTAATTGCTGCACTTGGGAGGCTGAAAACAGGAAGATCATGAATCTGATCTGTGTAGTGAGACCCTGTAAAACCTATGGACCCTGTACTAAATACATTTTAAAAAGATAATACTTGCCTTGAGTGGGTAGGACCATTAAATGGCACAATGCATTAAAGATTTAAAAAATTTCCAAGCCCTGTACCTTGACCCATTTTTTTTTTTTTTAATCAAGGATCAAACTCAGGATCTTGTGCTTGCCAAGCAGGCACTTATGCAGCTGAGCTATCTCTTCAGTCCTCAATCAGAAGTTCCGCCTGAGTAGGTGGGTAGCTTTCCAGCTCTTCCTACCATGCCTGTGGACAGAGCCCAGTTGCAGCCTCCCTGTGCAGTGCCATCAGCCACCTGTCCATGTGCACTCTGCATGTTATGCAGGCCCCTTCTCCTACCACGGCTGCTGTCAGCTCATTCTTGGCTTGTTCCTGTTCACATCTTGCCAAAGAGAAATGAGAGATCCTTTTTGCCCCATAGCATTAAAGACATCTTTCCGTAACGCCTCAGAACTGCCCGGTGATGATGTGGTGAGCTGTCTCATGAGCAGTGTTACCACTCATGCTGAGTTTAAAGGGTTGAGTGTAGATTAGCATATGGTTCCCAGGATTTGGGCCACTGTTGCTCCACTTTCTGGATATCGCCATGTCATCGTTCCCATTTTGCTTTAATATGCTTCAGTGAGTCTGTGCCGTTTGGGATGGCTGGTGACATTGAGCAGGAAAACACACTTGAGAGGTACTCAGCCAGGGTCCAATGAAGAAGCCAACATGGTAGTTCTTTTCATTGCCATTCAACACCAGAATTTTGTCAATTAATGCAATATGTGTTAAAATGGAATTTTACTGGTAAAATCAGTGGTTAAAAATTATGGGATGGCTAAAATATCGTGGAGATGATTTTCAATTTTGTGTAACTAGAACACAAGGATCTTGGGGACTTCACCTTCACACTCTGTAATGATGACTGAGGCCTTGTTGTAAATCATGGAGACTCTGGCTGCTCATATGGAGCCTTCCAGGAAGCCCCTGCTGTGCTAGCCATGAGAATGCCACCAGGTCACCAGCTGTAGGGAGCACAGAGGCCTCACTGCTGGGTGCGGAAACCGTCCCTGAGTGGCCTTGAAGCCATGCTCCACAGTGGCCCTGCTGAGGACTGAACTCTCTCGAGAGTGAACTTATTGGGTGCGTGGGGATGGGGAACTTGCCAGCAACCTCATCAGCGGCAGCCTTGGCACGCCCTCCTGAGGACAGTCTAGCCCTGGACCCGCACTTCCTCCTTTAACCTCTTCTTGCTTTTGATGACACCAGACCTGGTCCAGGGCAGCACACTATCCCAGGCTCCCAGCTACTCTCCTGCAAATCACTGTAGATGTTTTATACATGCACCCACCTGGGGTCTGCTCCCCAAAAGGACTCAAAAGCATAGGTGTTCTGGGAGTGAGCACAGTGGGTGCTGCCTTCCCCCTGATCGAATAGTCAACATGATAGTGTTACGGGGTAGAATCGCTGAGGAGGCATTTCAGTCCACTGTCTGCTGGTATAACAGAATACTGAGGCAGAGACTGGGTCATTTGTGAGAAAATAGATTTATTTATCTCACAAGTCCAGAAGGAGGGACACTCAAGATGAGGTGGCCACATCTGGCAAGGGCCCAGGGTCACATCAACTCTGATGGAAAGAAAGGCAAGCAGGCGAGTGCAAAAGGCAAGAGGGCACAAGGGGGAATGGATGCCTCTAGAAGATACTTGGGATTAAACCCAGGCCTGCACATACTTGTAAATGCTCTATGCTGATCTACATTCCATCCCTAAGGGACAACATACTCTTTAACAATCTTTCTCCAGTAACTAACCCAACCTCATCTACATTAATCGCATCATGAGGGTGGAGGCTCCATAACCTGAAGGCCCCACCACCTCTCAATACTGTCACACTGGTAGTTCAATTTCAATATGACTTTTTAGGGGGACAAACTATGTGTTAGCCTTAGCAGGAGCTGATTAGATCTGAGGGTTCTGTCCTTATCATTATCTTGGAAAAGAGACCCAGGGGACTGGCTGGCTGGCTCCTTTCTGTCAGGCAAAGACATAGTTTCCAAAGAAAGGGCTTGTCAGCGTGGTGAATGTCAGGGTGACAGGGTCAGCAACGACCTACAGATGGGTCGGCTTTGGAGTCGCTGCGCACTCAGCCTTCTAGCCATCCTCTCCCCTCCCCCTCTTAGCAGTTTTATGAGTTGTATATACAGTCACCAGGAGCAGAGTATCTTTGTCTGAATTTCTCTCAGTGGTGCACACCACTTGGCAGCCATTAAAAAGAAGCACTCCTTCTGGCAGACTGGACACAACTGGAGTCTCTGTCATTCCTTCTGCTGGACACAAGTTGTACAGCTCTACCTGGAGGCACTAACTGCACATTCCATTCCAGGATACTTCTCCTTCTACCCAACTCAACAAGACCTGCCTTCTGTCTGTGGCAGATACTGTTGTGTTCACCACACCTCACTTCCCTCCCCTTCTAAACACATAGATGACCATGTTTCCCAGGCTGCCCTGCATCCCTGTGGCTCTATGTGGCAGTGTTCTGCTTGGGGAAAAGTGAAAAAGCAACATCCTTGCAGAGCTGGCTGTGAACCCCTGTTCCTATCACTGGTGATTATCTCTCCTCCTCATGCTGATCAATGAAATCACCAAGAAGAAGGCATAATCATGGGAGAACCCCACACTCCTGGTTCTTGAGAGCATGCAGGCCAAATCTCCTGCCTTCAAAAACTAAGAAATAACAGAATAAGGTACAGGACTATAAGATAAACCCTGAGGGGACTTCACTGACCTCATAAGAAACATAAAGTACATGTATTGGTATATAAGTCTTGCTCTATCTAGGTCTTAACCACCCAGCAGAAAAGTATAAAAATGAAGTATACACCGCGGGACCATAATAATAAGTTGAGCTGTAAATGGCTATGGTCGACAACTTCTTCAGATAACTCACTATTGTTGTGGAATGCTGGACTGTGTTGGGATGTGTTGTTGAGTTCAAGCACCTAAGTTAGTTGAATGACAATGGAGTGCCCATCTTTGACAGGTGTAGACAAAGGAAGGGGTATAGAAAGGAAGAATCATGATGTGTGTGTATAGACAGTACAGTTGGGATAGATAACGCTGTGCTTCTACATAATTCTATGAGAGGCAAGATTTGCACTAATGGTAGTTGGATAGGATATTCTGTCAGCTTCTAGTACTATGGACAACCACTAGGAAAATAACAAGGTAGAAAGCATTAATTATTGAATCTTTGATTTAATTCAGGTATAAAAAATAAGATATGCAAACAGGTACACTCTCTTAATTTACTGATGAGACATATGGTATAATAATGTCTGTAAGTATAATTCATGTATGCACCTTCTATGATACCAAAACATTATGAAAATAGTTTGCAATTATTAAATAGTATTAATTTATGAAATCCATCTTGTCAAGGTATCTTAAAACTGTCTCACTGATATTTGTACTTCAATAAAACAAAAATAAAAAAACAAGAAATAGAGGTATCGATTGGTACTATGAAGGCCTGGGCATTCGTGTTAAAGCTATTATTCTATCATGTCAACTACACTATTTCTAAACAAGAATCCTGATTATTCCTGAGATCTATAAACTACATAATTTTGTTCAGGTTTTATTGTCTCAAATTTGTGTGAGCTCCTTACAAAGGAAAGCTAGAGTTTAAAGTATTTGTTATCTAATACCTAACTTAGTGTAAGACCTACAGTTACACTAATGGCAGAAGAGTTTTTATAGACATATATTATTTCTCTTTGTTCCAGTTTCTCACAATTACCAAGAAAGCAGTACAAGGTTTGGAGAAAGTGGAATTGTAAGAACTAAGTGATTATTCATTTCAGTGAAACGATGCATAAGTGATGCACAACACATAACAAATTACCCCCAAGTTTAGTGACTTAAAACATCATTCACCGCTTCAGTTCTGAGAGTCAGGAATCTCAGTGTTGCTTACCTAAGTGGCTCTCATTTAAACGCTTCCATTCATACATGGTCAGAAGTTGCTGAGCCCCACCCTGGGACTCTGCAATGGGCAGCAAGAGGGCAATCTGCCCCCAAGTTCACCCGTTGGTTTGCAGGCCTTACTCTCAGCCCACATGGGTCTCTCCACAGAACCACCTACCAACTGGCAGCTAGAATCTCCCATGGGAGCCATAGAAGACAGACTCCAGAGGCACCCACGGGAGTTTTATTACTTGGCCTTAAGAGTGACAGCCTATCCGTTTTGCCGTCAGTACTAGCATGGATGTCCTTGAGGTCATCTTAGTGACTACTTCCCACAGGAATATTACAGACTTTTTCAGTGAACTTTTAGAAAAAATGACTGAAGTTTTTTTAAAGCTCTTTTCCACCCAAATTCTCCTACTTCTCCAAACCTACATTACGATGGCGATGAGTATAGTGGTTTTGGACAGTTAGTTGAGAGACAGAAAATATAACAGTTATTTTAACAGAGAAACTTTTAAAAATTGTTAACTAAATGATTAGAAATAAAATAGCATAAAGAGTAATAAGAATTAGCAATCATAGGAAGTAGATACCACCTCTAATGCTGGAGGAATAAAGAAATAAATGAGAATCATTAAAATAGAGTAATGCAAAGCAGAAAAGCCTACAAGTCATAACACAGGAGTGTTGTTCGGCTGGTGCTGACTCAGAGCTGGGTGGAGCTGGGCCCTGGGCCATCTAACAGGGGGCAGCAGCTGGGGCTGGCATCACAGAGGCTACTTGGCAGGGCAGGCTCCCTAAGGACTGGGAGAACTGCACTCAACAGGAAAGTACTGCCACTTCCAGAGTGTGGAGGTGGGGCTGAGGTCACACAGAACGAGGAACAAATCTTCTTCCTCCTGTCCACCGCCTTCATCTCCCTCTAGCATGACCTCATGGCAGAGCTGAAAGGGGAACAGCTGGCCAAGGAGAAGCCCGGTCTGCGGGCTCCCAGTCCAGTGTCTCAAAACAGAATGATGGTGGGGGTGCACAGGGGTGCACAACTGTAGCTGAGAAACAGTAGCTTCATAACTTATAGCCATTCCCAACTCTGGTGCCAGTCACTGGCATCCATATTTAATTTTTTTAAACATCAGGTTATAATATTAAGTGTTGACATTTGTACCTTTCACTGCAGGTTTTGAAGTCTATAATTCATTTCGTGAAAATGCTGTTAATCCTTTCTTCATTGAAGACTACAGTGCTCAGAAAGGCCAAGCTCTCACCAAATGATGTCAGTATGTAATCCACGGGTTTAGGTTTAGATCTGATTTCAGGTTGGCTGTTTTCTCTCCACACCATATTGTATGGACATATCTCAAGATATGTACATAACTCAAATGGAGCAATGGGCCCATCTTTAGTATTAAATCCTCTATTAACCAGGAATGAGTCCATGTAAACATCGTTAGCAATCATCACTTTAATTCTCCTTCAGTGACAGAAATTTCCAGGGCTTCCACCTCATTTAACAAATATTCAAAGAACATATTCCAGGTGTAAACACCTAAGAGACACAATTTTGAATAGAATAAGGTCTCAGGGATCTCACAGCTGGTACAAGAGAGCAAGGTAATATTCCAGGATTGAGAAGCAGTAGTGTAAGATGCCAGCTGCAGAGAGAAGAGCCAGAGGAGAAGAGGTGAGAACAAGGGAAAGGAGGCTAGCAGTGACGGCTGCAAGGAGATGACAAAACCAGGCCCATGTTCCATGATGTAGGCACCATGTATAACTGGTCCAGAGGCAAGAGAAACATGGTTACTTGGGGAAATGGCTCTTTAAGTGCAAAAAGAGTCACTCCTCTGAGCTTAGAAGATGGTTAGGCAGGAGGTGCCAGGCCCAAGGCCCCTTGGAATAGTTTGAAAATCCGCAAGGACAATGGAGGCACCCATCTCAGGACTCTCTTCTCGAGTCAGCAGCAAGGCCAGGAGATATGGACTCACTTGTACATTTGTGGTCACGGAAGACAAAACCTGTCTGTCTCCCGAGTTCCTGGACTGAGAAGTCTTGGTAGCCAGCCCACCTGGACCTAAACCACTGCTAAGGAAATGCACATCGTTCTTTGTTTAGGTCACTCTTTGATATCACATGGTATTTTCAAATAAAACATGTTCAAAACATTCCCTGTAATGAATTGGCAGTGCCACCAGGACATGGAGGAGAAAGCCTTTGCTTGGGAAGCCCCAGCTGGCCACTGCTGAGGCTCAGCACCTTTATGCTCCCTCCCTTACCTCCATGAGGTTTCTTTCTGAAACTCCCATGGCCTTCAAGTCCCCATCTGAGATTTGGTGTAATAACTCCAACCCCCTTTCCAGAAGCCTGGGCTCACCAAGCCGACACCTGCTGTATGAGGTGTTATAATGACTTTGAGATACAGCAGAAACTTCAAACCCTTCCCAACATGTCCTGAGGGCTACCGAGCAGGGGCAGCTTAATGCCACAGAATTTAGGTGGGCCATCCCATTCTTAAGTACTTAGGACTAACGACAATAGTTCTTTCCTGAGGGTAGAATTTTTAAAGCAATTCCACCACTGTATTTTTATGTTTCTATACTGTTCATTTTTAAAATATGACTTGTTATTGCATGTGTAATTTAATAAACATGTGTGAGTGTATATTTATGTTCAATGGAAGTGTTGCAGTTTCTAAAAGAATGTGTGATGTTGGAGGGAACTTTTGAATTTATCCATTGCTAATGTAGGAGCATCAGTCTTGCCTGGAACCTGCTCAGATATTCAGAATTTCAGTTACCTTGGACCCTCTGAATGGGAAATCTGTATTTTAACAGATTCTCAGATGATTTATATACACACTAACACTTGAAAAGTCCCGATCGAGTCTGGATTCTACAGTTGAAGAAATAGAAAAGGTCATGTGTCAAAACTTCACAGAGCTTGTCTGGCCCAGCACTAGGCCCCAACATCTGTCTCCAGACATCTGGTCTATGCCTACTGGCTGACTCTGTCTCTTATCATCTTGTAGAATTTGGCTTATTTTTCTAAACTTTATTTATGAGAGAATGCATGGTAGATCTCAAGCTAACCTGGGCATTTAGTCTGACCGCAGCTTAGGGGCAGGTGGGAACCAGATTTGTCAGCCCCGGACTGGCTTCCAAATCATGTTGTCATGGTGTGTGACAGACGTTCAAGGTGGATTCAGAAACAGGAGAAGGTGGGAGAACCAGTTAGTCAGTGATGCCTTGGCATTTCTAAGCCTCGAGAGGGGCAGGAAAGGGCTGAGAATCCCTGAGCTAGGGGCTCCTCTGTGCATAGGTTGCAGTGGGAGCAAGTGCAAGTGTGTGGGAAGGAGGGCCTGGGGCTGAGTCTCCCACAGGATCAAGGCCGGCCTGCACTAGGTAGAAACTGTCCAGCACCCTGCACACTCAGCAGTAAGACAGCCTGCCCAGCATGGGGGCGTCTGCCTCCCTGATTCTGAAGAAGACCTTGGCCTGGGCTACTGCAGCTGACTCAGGAGCAGTCTGAGCCCAGTTCTGGGAAGCAGAGGGGCTTTAAGCCAGAGCCAGGCCCACCCTGGTGCAGAGACACTGGGGTCAGTGGTCATCTGAGGGACAGCCAACCAGGATGGTCACAGACCTCACGTAGCCTCACAGGGCACTTCCTTCTGTCAAAGACAAACCCATGCAGGTAACACACGCCACTTGCGGCTGATGTCAAAGAGTTCAATATAAAGTCCCTCCCCAGTCTTTTCCAAGGGCTAGGCTTTCTATATTTTTAGGGATTTATTCCTTGGTGGGGGCATCACTTTCCATTCAGGCTTTCCCTAGTGTTAGCTAGTGAGCAGCCACACAGATCAAGCAATCTCACACTGGAGTCAAGTTCTGCATTGTAGAGCTGCTGCGTGCATGGCCCCAAGACCATGCCCAGGCCCTGCAGCCAGGGCCTCCCGGAGCAACGCAAGCAAAGGCGCCACCAGCCCTGCCTTGTACCCCGCACCTGGCTTGCCACTGTTGTGAAGGAAAACACCTTTCTCAGCCAACTAGGCTCATGGCTGAGCCTCTACACAGAAGAAAGGACGACAAAGTAAAACATGCAAATGTACTTAACAAACATTAATGTACACTAAAATATTCAGATGGCATGATGTGATATGATATGATGTGAAATGACATGATATAGCCTCAACCAGGGTAGAAAAGGGTCATTACTGGCTGTGGTGGAACATTGCCTGTAATTTCAGTAATCAGGAGGCAGAGGCAAAAGGACAGTCATAATTTGAGGCCCCACTGGGCTACAAAGCAAGATCTTGTCTATAAAAAAATCAAAAAAGATAAACTAAGTGTTGTGTGATTCAGGAGCCTTCATAAAGAAATGATCCAAAGAATCAGTTAAACTGAAGAGTTAAGGAGTTAAACCTAGCTCATTCTTGTGTTACTGGCTAGCCACAGAGAACCACTCTGTGTCAGGAGAAAAGGGCATGCATGAACCGTGGTTACAAGCTCCAGGGAACACAGTGACACCACTCTGCACAGCCCCTTCAGTGACCCTTTATCCTCAGAGATAAGCACATCCTGCTCCCCTGGGTGTCAGGACTACTGTCACATGAAGACTGTATGACCTGCTTAGAGGAAGATAAAAAGCCATTCCTAGGTACTAAGACCTGTGTCAGGAGAAAAAGACTGGTGGAAAGGTGGAGGGAAGTTCTGCCTTCTGGTGTTTATTTTGCTTTGCTTTCCCTTCCGTATACCCAGCAGCCATATATCAGGAAAGCATGTCTGTCATCTCATAGAATCTAACATGTGGGTCCATGAGCTGTTCAGGAGAACTCTGAAGCTGGACATCACAGCCAGCAGTGATCATAGCACTAATGTGGAATCTGGTGCACAGCCAGGCTCACTGAAGGTGTCTGTGGATTGGCCATCTGATGGCTCTGCTGTGCCAGTGGTGGACAGGCACTGAGAATCTGTGTCCTCCTCCTTCTGAGATCCCTCTTATGCAGAAGCCAGAAAGGCAAGGACCTAAGCTCCAGACTCTCTCTAGCTATTGCCAGGTGTCAGAGACATGAGCATGAGTTCTGGAACACAGCACTAAGGGATACACCTCAGTGATGTCCGCTGCATCCTTGACTGACCTTGTTGTGAAAGGTTCAGCTTGTCTACAGCACACAAGGGAGGCCCATGGGGCATCTCATGTGGTGGGGAACGAGAGGCCTGGCCTGGCCTGGGCCATCCTTTCTGCTTTGCAGGCTGCAGCAGGCCTTCCATGGCTCTTCCAGGTCACAGCAGTGTTGTGGATGTTAGGAACAAAAGTTTTCCTTTCATAGAAGATCCAAGAAAAGATAGATGATAGCCCCAGAATTGTTCCAAGCTCTGGAACAATTTCTGACACCTCAGCCTACAGTGTTTTTAGCCCTCCAGCAACTCCACCAGTCATTCAATATTTTTATTTTTAAATTGTGACACTGTGTCAGTTGTTTCACCAAGATACACTAAGAAGGTGTGTCTTGCCACATACAATTAAACATGAAATAATAAGACGGTAGACAGTCCGTGGGGAGTATGGAGACCTATCCCCAGGGTCATTCAAAGACACTCATGAGATCAGAGCCACACTCAGGGATGGCAGGACACCAAAAAAGAAGAAGCCAATTCTTGGAAGTCCCAAAACACAATATCTGGAAAGTAGGAAAGTGGGAATGCATTTTAAAGAAAATGACTTAAAACTTCATGCACTTTCACCCACATCCTCTGAGCCAGAATTTATCCACAGACCCCACCTGTAATAGCAGAAAATGTAACTGTGATGGTGGTCAAGCAGACACTCTGCCAATACCTGGAAGGGTTGGGCCCCGGGTGTTAAAGGAAGAAAATAGTGATATTGGTGAGGAATAGTCTCTGCTGCACTCAGTACAGAAAACAATCCTTGTCTTGATTTATGCTGGCACAAAGAATATATTTAGTCTCTAAAAGTGGAAATTGGCTGTCACAGCTATTTAAACTGATACCAATAGGGGATTTTTCACCTTAGGTTGGAATAGAATTAAGCAATAGCTATTGAGCCTAGTTTATGTCCTAAGATCTCAATACCAAAACAAAAAGTGTTGTAGGAATGAGATGTGGTTTTTGAGAAACATAAAACAGGGGAAAATCCAAATTAACATATGAGAATCACTTTGAAAAAAATACTGGGTGTTTCATTTGGGCATGGGATGAGCAGAGAGGAAGCTGAGTTGAAGCATAAGTAGTCTTGACGGAAAATAAAGATTTCAGGTCATGGGATACTGCATAATAACTCTATCTTGGACTTGAGTGACAGAAGATAGGGGCAACTTGTCACAAACGAAATTTAACTGACAGACAGACGCTGCTGTTTGTTGGGTGCTTATGTTTCCAGGCACAGTGCTGATATTTGCTCAGTTCCAGTTTCCTTATTACCCTCCATGTTCACTACAACGCTTCATATGAATGCTTGGTAGCTTCCCAGCACCCTGGAAGGGAAACATTACAGAGCTGAGGAAACTGAAATGCAATGAGAAATAACTTGGCCAAGGTCATGAGGGATTACAAGAACCGGGGCTGGGTTTCAAACACAGGCACTCTCCGCAACCCGTCTGAAGTACTTCCCTGCTCCCATGGTGCTGGTGAGTTTTGTACCCTGAGATGCTACCATAGCTTTAGGTAAAAAAAAAAAAATAGACACAATATAGCACCATAAGATTCAGTCTGTAAATGACTTAGCATCCGCTTGTAAGTAAAAAAGCAATGACATTTCATCAGTTCTTAATCCCCCCTCCCTGTGTGCATTGCGAAAGGCATGTGAGACGTGGTATCTGCCCTCAGGAAGCTTAAGTGTGCCCTAGAAATGAGATGAGGTACCCAGACTGAGCACCAGGCCTCAAAGAAAACCACACATCTCCTTAGCAAATACGAAGGCATAGTGATGACAACAGTGTACTGCAGAGATAAAGCTGACAGAGCTCTGTCCCCTCGGAGCTCAAATCTAATTGGTGAAGCAGACATTAAATAAACAGTTACAGATTGTACCAAGTGCTTTACATATGCTAGTACATAAAGTATACAATGAGAAACGTGGCACGTGGGTGTTTATTTAGAGTCGGATGTTGAAGAACAAAAATATATGTTTAGTCTCCATCCTGAAGGATGAGAAAGAATCAGGCTAAGAGTTGGAGGAGAACGTTTCACGCCATAGGATTGGCAAATATGAAGTCTCCAGGGTGGCGGCACTCTGGGAGTTGAGGGACGTCAACCTCGGCGGCCAGGAAAGCAGGTAAGGGGCCACAGTGTAAAGACAAGGCTCCAAGGACAATGAAAACTGAGAGGCCCCGCAGATGGGCTGAGGACGTTCAGTAATTGTAAGTGAAACGGGACTCCGTCGTAGGTTTAAAAAAAGAAGAGACGATATAATTTATGCCTGAGAAATCTCTAGTTAAAAGGAGAATAGATTATAGAGAATTTAGAATTTAAAAAAGGAAACAATTCAACATTTTTTGCAGTAGTTCTGTCTTTAATGCTAAATTTCAGCTACATTTCTCTTCACCACGATGCACATTGTGAATTTTCCGGCTGGGACCACAAATTCAGCTCCGCTGCATAACCAAGAGACAGCACTCTCAGAGCCTGCACTCTGGGGAGCGGAAGCATGGAAAGAGCCTTCCTATTTCTAGCTCTTCTTTTAAAGAGCAAGGGTCCTGTCTGTCACTCTGGTAGCAGAAGCGCCATTTAGGTGCGACAGTTGAATCCACTTTACTTTGCCACTTTTCCGGGAGAACAGCTGAGGCCCTGCTCCAAGACCCGCGAGTCCTAGGTCTAAACTCGCTTTTCCAAATCTGAGACCCATCACCAGCCACGCAGGGTCCCTTCTCAGAGTTGGAAGAGTCTTGGGTATTAGCTCTTTGCATCCCCATCCTGTATGTGTTCCCAAGGTTCAGAATGCCCACCGTTCCTTTTTTTTGTCTAGCCCAAAAAGGAGCTTCTTCTAGCTGTTGGCTCCGTGGTACCCTTGAATTCTCCTTCTGTCACGTCCGTTCTCCATTTCCAGACTGGAATTCCCTATATTACGTTCTCTCTGTACACAACAACTCGTGTGGTTTGTCTTCTGGCTGGGGCTTTACTGACACAGGAGGGGGACTTCCCTCCCCTAACCTTGGAGGGTTACATGTGTAGCCTTGTTGCATCATCTAACAGTCCAAACTGATACAAGTGACAGAAGCAGCATCGCATAAGTAATGGATATGCTTTGCTATTAGGAAAACAGCAGAGCTTACTGTAACCAGCCCCGTGGCTGCAAGTATCATGCTAGTAGCTTCGTGAATATTACTCTCTGTCTCTGTAAGGTAGTTACAGGAAAGTTTGGTACCCGCTGAACACATAAGTGTGGCAATCATTTCTACATTATCTTACAAAGAGTACTGGATTCTAGACAATTCATTCAAAGACTACTTCAGAACATGCTCTGTAAACACTGATTTCTTCCTAATCTCTCTGCTGCAAGTGCCTCTAATTCAGGACTTCTCTCAAGCAACTGCTTTGAAGTTTTCATCCTCACAATCTCACGCAAACTTGTCTGTCTCTTTTCCTTCAAAACCAGTATTATCACAGGATCATAAAGAAGCCACAGACACAACACCAGACACTGTAAGCACACAAGACTCATGTACCGACAGGCTTCCCTGGCTGGCCAGCTGCCTTCTGTTCTTCCTTGGCTTTCTTCACAGTCCCTCCAAGCTTGGCCAAACATCAGGAGAGAGGTCAGGGCAGGAAATCTGAAAGGAAGACACTACCCATCACACCTCACGGCTACTACTCCCTAGGCCAGCAGCCTCAGCAGTCCCCTGGCCAGGAACTCTGAGCAGCCTAGCGCTGGCAGCTCCAGCCCTTCAGCAGTTGAAACTGGGCTAATTAGCAACCTGTTCAGGGCCATCAGCATTTTTCAGTTGTAAATCTATAGGCCTGCCTCGGGGGAGTGCCCAAGGGAGATTTTTGAGGGTGAGTTCCCAAGGTTAAAGAATACAGGTATGCAAGACATCAGCAGCGTGGAGCAGAGCAGAGCGGAGCAGAAGAGCAAGGGACATCTACACCTTTACTGTATAATTCTTGTACAGGTTGTTATCTCATGTTTACATTCTTACATAGTACTATAACCAGCACATGTGGGTTTATTTGTCCTAACTCATGGTTACACAACTATATCCCACTGTGTGCCCATGCTAGACAAGCAGGGTCAACTCTTCCAGTGTTCTTAGAAACAATGAACTTTGAAGCAATCTAAGTGGTTTCCCATAAAAATCATAACTACTTTGAATGAGGCACAACATGGCTAGTTGGAGAGTCTGTTTGGGAATTCATCTCCAGGTCCAGGTGAAACACTGACTGGGGTCCTGAGGACCTGAGCAGGCCAGATGGTTCCCTTCTTGCTGAGTCCACAACATCACCAGCAGGAAGATTAAGCCCTAAAAACCTTCCCTAGAGCACGCAAGTACAAGTATCTCCTTTCCTGGTAAGAATGGGCTTAGTTGGCTGTATTAGAAAAACAGGTTTGGGAACTATGAAGTCAGACACAGGCCAGAAACTCAGCGCCCACCCTTATCAGCTTAGTAACTTTGGGCAAGTCATTTAACCTCGGTATCAGTTTCTTTGTCCTATGCAGTGATTTTTTTCTTCTTACATTTTTAAAAGCAAGTGATAAGTAGTTGCCATGAGCTCAGGGAAAAGATGAGTGAGATGAATAAGCCGAAAGAATTTTAAGTCAATGAACTGTGTGATACTATACTGCCTGACAAAGTATGAAAAGTGAACTGTAATAAAAACTATGGCCTCTGTTAACAATCATGAAATACCATTTACCTCTCATAAATACTGCACTCTTAATGACAGTGAAAACTGCAGGGACAGGACTTGAGAAACTTCACTCTGCTTGATTTTTCTATCCATCTAAAGCTGCTCTTTACAAACCAAGTCTACTAGTTTAGAAAATGGTGTCACCGAACAAATGTCCTCTTTCATAGAGCTTCCCACTGTGACTGCGATGTTGATGTGTGTGGGGGTCACTCCCAGATGACTGTGGGCTTCAACGGGCCCGAGATTTGACACTTGTAGAAAGCAGCTCTGCTGGCTGAGTTTTGTAGGGCATCTTGAGGCTCAGTCACGAAGGTGTAGTGGCTGGGGATTGCCCAAGTACAAGAAGGGCAATTCTTCCCTGCCCTGTTGCTTCCCTGCCCTGCCCTGTCTTGGTGTTGAGGGAGCCCAATGTGGCTTCTCAAGAAAACCACAGAAATATTCATGTGAATGACAGCTGATCCCTTGACACACAGAACTGCCAGGCACTGCACTTTGAGTGGCAAGGTTTAGACCAGAGATAGGGAACCTTTCAGAATCCAAGTGCTCAAACTGCAACCCGAAACACTCTTATGTACTGCAAAGTGCCAACACTGTAATTAATACTGAGGTTTTAGTTTGAAAAAAGCAACTTTGGGCTGGTGAGATAGCTCAGCGGACTAAAGCACCTGCTTAAGCAAGCTTAGGCATGTGCAGGCACCACGTGCCGCACCAGCTCCACCCCCTGGGGGGCTGAGCCAGCCAGAGTCAGGGCGTAGTGGTGCACACCTGTAATCTCAGTGCTGGGGATGCTGAAAGCAAGGGGATCACCACAAGTCTGAGCTGCATAGTGAGACCCTACAACAACCAAATGCATAAAAAAAGAAAAGAAAAAGCAACTTTTATACAGTGGCTGGGGCAACTTGGCTCCCGTGCAGGTGGAGAGGGCTCTCTGCACCTGCTGCAGCACCTGTGTATGGCATCCTAAGAACAGGCTTTAGGTTTACCTGTGCATACTCTTTCCTCCTCAGAACAGCCCTGGAAGACAAATCGTATCATCATTACCCACTTGTACAATAAAGTAAACTGAGGCAAGAGGTGATGAGGGTTGGTTGTGGTTTCAAAGCTGCTGAAAGCAAGACCTGCCCCAGTAGTCTGTTTTCAGGTCCTGTGCTCTTAACCTCCAGCTCTGCTAACCCTTGCTGGTTTTGTAGATGAGGAAATAAGTTCAGAGGGGTGAAGTGATTTTTTTCCCAGTGATCACATAGTGTAACCCACGTCATGCACCTTAGAAGGTGATTGCCTAGCCCGCGGCCTTACAGGAGTTCCCGGCTGCTCCTTCTATGGTTTGCCCACATCCCACAAAAATTCCTGTGCTGCAAGTTTGGTCCTCAATGTGGTAAGGGCGGGAACCATCAGAAGGTGATGAGATTGCTGCCAGCCCTGCACAGAGGAGAGATCAGTACAGATACATTCAAGCCTGGTCACCAAGGAGGGATTGGTGTGGGTTCGTGGGATTCTGGCTACTTCCCATAGAGTAATTTTTATTTACTCTTGTTTTAGTCTTCAAAGTAAAATAAAATAAAATTTAAAACAAAAAAAAAGGAAAAGTGGCCTGGCTCCTGAGTCCCTCCTTCCCCTGTGGGATCTCCTCTCTAGGGACTCCTGCCACTGTGATGCTATCTGCTAGGAGCCCAAATAGACCAGGTCACCTGATCCAGAACTGTGAACTACATAAACCTTTAAAAAAATAATAAAGTACCCAGCCTTAGATATCAAAATACAGAAAATGGACCAAGATAAGTTTCTGTCGGAAAAGAGGTAACATTATTATTTTGATCCTCAGATAAAAGGGGAAGGAAGGGCTGTGTTCAACTCTCTTCTTGGCACTGAGGCAAGTGCCAAGCTGGACCCTGGCAGTCTCTACCCTGCTCCCCATCACCTCCAAGCAGCCACCCTCCTGAGAGGCCCAGCAACCCTGAGCAGCAGCATTGAGCAGATGCACTTCAAAACATACCCCGAGAGGCAGCTTTTTGACCTGGTACCCAGCTTCCCTTTGGAAGTTCAACCAGGAACACTTGGACTAATCCCATGCTTTCATGGTGATATTGAAAGACATTGGTAAGAGGGGCAGTGTGGGCCTTGGAATTTGAACACAAATTTCTGGTACATGCCGTTTTTGAGTGACTGTAGGCAGTTTCCTCAGCTGGCTGAGCTTTGGTCTCCCTGTCTACGAAGTGAAGACAGGAAACAAACTGCTGGAGTCACAGGACAGGCGCATGCGAATCTACCTGCTGTGCAGCCCTGGAGCTACTAGGAACTGGATGTACTCTACTACATAGAGGGCTCTCCAGCACTTTCTAGCTCACCAGTGTGGTGACGAAGTGAGGGCTTATTATCCATATCAAGCATCGGCCAGAGACTCACACACAAGGTCTTGCTGTACGTAGTGCCTCTTGCTGTACTCTTCTTGCCTTATGATGCAGCTCTTTCAGTTGCCTAACTGGAAGACCAGCTAAACTCATTCATTTCTTGAGTGACGCGTTTCTTTATTCTTCCCAGCAAGCTGGGAATACCCAGCTTCCCCCTGCCTTCTTTTCCACTCTGGTAGTGCTTATGGTTTTATTTGACAATACATCTTATGGCCTACATAAAAGCTTCAGTGAGTTTGAGATCGTGTTCAGCACATAATAAACATAATCGCTAATAGGAGGATGGAGTGTTGATCAGTGGCAGAGTGCTTGCCTAGTGTATGTAAGACCCAGGGTTTGATCCCAGAATTGCAGAAAACAAAACATAAAAACGAACACCAAGTGGAGTTAGGTGGAGCAGCAAGGGGAGTGCTGCTGTGGCGTGTAGGCAACGGGCCGCTTCTGGTTTCCCTAGAGTCCCTGGTCCTAGATCACCTCCCACACCCTGGCACAGTGTGAGGGCTTATAATCCATATCAAGCATCAGCCAGATGCATAAAAATGAAAATGAATGTGAAGCTGCTTTGCAATGGCAAATCTCCCTACAAATGCGACTTACAGTTGTTGAATAGGAACTAGACAAATGGACTTGAACCCCTGTCTGGCCATGCAGACACAGGACAGTTCAAGGATGGGGACTGTGAATCCTGAGACTCAGAACCAAAGCCTACAGGAAAAGGAGAAGTTTTACCTTGTTCTACTCCCAGCTGTGGGAGCTGGATCCCCATGACAGCCAAGAGGAGCAGCTGCCCGCGGAAGCTTGGGACTGAGACTGCTGTGTTTGAGTTGCCTGGACTTGCGAATGCAGTCGCGGGAGAGGATGAGGGGTGGATCTGGATGCGCACCTTGTCTTTCCTAGGTTAGGAAGGGCTCTCCAGTTGTGTGGCCGCTGCAGCTCCGTGGTGGGCAGAGGCAGCGGTGCTTACTGCCTGCCCTGCACGTGGTGCTGCCTACGCAGCACCTGGTCCCCTTACTGGATGCAGACAGGAAGGCATGCCAGCAGCCTCGTGGAGCTCCTCAGGCTCAGGAGCTGGCTGGGTCATGTTGTGATGATGGTGTGGCTCTAGCTGTGTGCTTAAATGACATCCCTGGGCCTCAGCTCCATACATTTACACTCGACTTCCTAGTACCCATCTTGGTTATCTTGAGAAGCTTACACACTGGAAGACATAGCCGCTATAAAGAAGAAATTTACTGTGCATCTATCATATGCCAGGCATTGTGCTAGGTAGAGAACACACAAAGATGCGGACAACAGAAATCTCAGCCTGGAGGAGATCTGAGTTTGTTAGAAAGAAAGGGATTAACAACTGGTTATTGGTCACAAAGCCAAGGACAGGCAGACTAATGCTGTGTTCCCCACGGCCTGTACTGGAACCACGGCAGAGTGAGAATTTCCTGCCTACCTTATAAGCCAACCAGAGACTTAAACTTGATTTAAGGGGTAGAACATGGAACTCCAGGAAGAAGTGAAGAACTCCTGAGTAGGCAGGTGACCTTTAAGTCCTAGGGCTTGGCCACCACCCCTCAAGGATAGGAGCATCAAGAAGATCACAAAAGAGCTCTCAGTCTCTCTTCACTCATCACAAGAGCACTAATATTTATGACACCCCGCCTTGCGTAAGGCAGTGCTAAATGATGGAAAATCAACCCTGCAAAGGGGCAAAAAAACAGTCCTTTCTTTACAAAGTAAACAGTTAGAGGGGAAATCCAACATAAGACAAATATGAACTCACCTTGATTGCACTATATACCAGGTGCTGTTCTAGGTGCATCATAAATATTTTTAATTTTAGAGGTGCTCCTGCGTGGTCCTATCAGTATTGCCATTTTACAAATGAGAAAACAGAGGCTTGGGAAATGAAACAAATTTCCCAAGATCTCACAGATCTGAATACTAGCATCTAACAAAGGAACCAACCCTGTGATCTGTACACCGTGAGGCTGACCTGCCACCAAAAGAGGTTCTGTGGTGATGGGGTGTGGGTGGAGAAGCGACTCCCCTGCCAAGGCCAGGAGAGCTGTAACTTGGGCTTGGTTGCCGACATGTGCTGGTGGCTGGGCACTGTGCTCCGTGTTGGTCAGGGCAACTGTTGTGCTCTCTGGGACTCACAACCTCATAGAAAGAAGAGTAAGGCCGTGGTGAATTCTGAGCCTGTCCCTGATCCAGGCAGGCTAGGAAGGTTCTAGGCGCGAGCTTAGATTTGCTGGGGGAACAGGAGATGAAGAGACGAGCATCTTAGGGATAGCCGTGCTGAAATGGCCTCGGGCTCCTGAGGAATCCCAGATGGAGTGATGTGAGAAGCCGGAAGGTAGAGAGCACTGCACAAGAGAAGGCAGATATCCGCAAACAGGGTCTCGGTGATCACACGCTGCCACGTAAGGAGCTTGGTGTTCGCATGGGAAGGAGGTTAGGACAGAAGTCCAGGCCAGGACACTGGAGCCCTAAAGCTAATGTTCACTTTGTGCCAGGCGACACTGTAGGGTTAGAGAAGGTTATGGATCCACAGGGTGAGAGAGCAGAGAAGGCTGGGCTAGGGCAGTCTGGTTTCAGGCCATCTGCTATAGCAAAAAATGCCCCAACCCAGCCAGGGTACTTCAGCTTGTGAGCTGTGGAGGTAAGAGCTCCTGTTCTGGATTTGGCTGCTCCTGTCTCTTAGAAACAGCTGGCCCCTGGGATACACTGCTGGGTACTACTGTGCACATTGTATAAACCAATCCCAGTTGTCAAGCCACACTCTGCCTCTGTACTTCCTGCTTGCTTATCTCATATAAGCCCCAGGCCACCAGAGATCATGGTCTGATATTCAGGGAAGGATCGAGATCAGCGCCTATTGACAGGAACAGATCCGCCTCCAAGTCCTGGCTGTCATTTCAGGGTTTCTGCTTGCTGTTGCGCTACTGGTGCTTGCAAAAGGTAACCAATGAGTTTGGAGTGAAGATGAACCTCCAAACCTGCTTCTGGAGGTGAAAGTAGCGAAACACAGGACTGTGCATCAGAATGACTGAATCCCTGAGAAGATGAGCTGCCCGTCTTCTCAGCTGAGTACATGGGGGTCACCTAGGAATAAATGATAACTGCCATGATAGTAAGAGCACTGGAATTGGACAGGTTTGTGTTTGAGAGCAAACCCTTCCTCCTATTACTCCTTACTAAGTGAGCTTTTGCTTGTTGCTTTATCTCTCTGTGCCTCAGTTTCCTCTTCTGTAACCTAAGGGTAACAATTGCACCTGTGTAAGCTGGGTGCTGGGGGACTGTGGGATCACTCATTCATTGCTACTGTTAAAGATCACTCAGGAGGAATTTGGCAGTGCTCAGCTCACCGATGATGAGTGAGAAGGAAAAAGAAATGCATTTCTGAAGAAGTGGGAATAGAGGGAGGAAGAAACCAACGACATGCAACCTTTCACCCCTAGACTGATTTGTCTACTCCAACCGCAAGTCTTTGGAGTTGGGAACCAGTGTTTCCCTGTAAGGAGATACAAATCAGTTCATTTGCCTGTGAGGAGGATCCTGCTTCTCTTTCTTTCCCTTTTCCCAGTGAGATCCCCTGTAGGGAGAGAATCTCAAGAGTACTTGAATGGGTGACAGTTCCTTTATCAGTATCTTTCTTCTACAGCACCCAACGTCTCTGTTAGGACGTGAATTCTCTAAGCCCCATTTTGTACAAAAGACCAGACTCAGAGAAGAGAGAGCTATGTCTGACATCCCAAGCACGGTAGGGCTAGGTCCTGATTCAGGCCCACCTCTCCTGAACCCACATCAAGTCCTGGAAGGCTCGTCCTGGACCTGGGGAGCACTTCCCCCACAGTTTTAGGGTGACGCTAAACAGGCTGCAGAATCTTCAAAGCCCTTCACAGAGGAGAGGGAAGCGTTTCCCACAAGCTAGGTGGCTGCATGTTCTTGGTTTCTTGGCCCCTCCTGAGAGGAGGCAATTGAGTTAATTGTTTGAACCGGGAGTCCCAGCAGTATCTGTTGAGATACCAATCACAGCTCCAGGCTGCCAGTCCCAACCACAGCTTTTGTTTGCTCACCGAGATTCCTGCCCTGGATTGCTCGTTAACATGCTTTGGATAACATTCTCAGCAGCCCTCCAGTGGAGCAACCCAGGAAGAAGACTGCAAAGGATCTGAACATCCAGAGACCCCTAAACTTTCTCTGCCTGCCTCAGTCACATAATAGGCTCCTTCGCGGTGGAAGACAGAAGATCTACAGTTGAATTCTGCAAGAGTACTCACTTGTCTTATTATTTCCTCTTTTCAGGCCTCTCGCTGGTTGTTGATAAAATGACACTCTGATTACCACTTGCTCAAAGTGATTTTTTAGGACCGTACCATAAGGAAGTCAGGGAGGAAGGAAGGGCAAAAGGGACAGAGGGACATTGGCTGGTTTACTGAGAGCCTCGTGGGTCACTGGAAATGCAGGGAATAAAATATTGTCTGGTCATTTCTATAATCCAATGAGATAAGCAACGTATTACCACTTTACAGATGAGAAAACTGAGTGACAGGGAGGTTTATTGGAGAATTTATCATTAGTAATTGAGTGTAAGGGAGACCAATGACTCAAACCAAGCCTGGGTGCCTCGAGAGCCTGACCTATCTCCTCCTCCTCTTCAGTCCTTCACATTCATTTATTTGTTCCTTATCCTCTCACTTAGCCTTACTTGCTTACTTGCTTTCTCTCCAGTCAGTACACCACGTTATTTCTCTAAATGATCATCTAGGAAGAATGAAAGGGGTCAGATGGCACAGCAGCCGCGGTGCTGCAGAGGGGAGCCAAGTCTTGTGTAAGCTCTGAGCCTGGAGGGAAATACAGGGAGTGTAAGGAGGGTTAGGAAAGCAGTCTGTACTCTATAGATTTATATAACATGGGGCAAGGTCAAATCTGAGGCAAATATTTAATCCCTGATACATCCCCAGGAAGTGACAAGGAAAAAAATCCCAATTTTTTCACCTACTCCCACTTCCTAGGTGAGGTTTAAATCTCACTTTGATCCTGGGGTCAAGTATGTGTCTCTGTCATTACAAGGAGACTACAAAGTCCTTTTATCCCCTGAGCCTCAGTTTCCTCACCTATAAAATGGGCACGATAAAAGCATCCCTGTCCCAGAACTTCAATGAAAATTAACACAGATTAGGAGGAGTGGAACTAAGCCGGGCGTGATGGCGCATGCCTGTAATCCCAGCACTTGGGAGGCTGAGGCAGGAGGATTGTTGTGAGTTCAAGACCAGCCTAAGCTACAAAGTGAGCTTAAGGCCAGCCTGACCTGCATAGTGAGAGCCTGTCTCAAAAAGACAAAAAAAAAAAAAAAAAAAAAGAGAGAGAGAAAGAGGAGGAGTGGAACTCCATGCCCTGCCTGGGGCACAGCACAGCCCGTAGCATCGCTGCTGTCTTCTACCAAGAAGCTGTCTTCCCTGATGCAGAGGGCTTTTGTAAACGTGAAATTTTCCTCTCTGCAGACTTCCCATGCTGATCTGTCCCCCGTAACTACAGCGATGTCATGGAATCTTTGTGAATCAGTCATCAAGTGTAGGCTGCTTGCTGTGACTGTGGGGTTAACTTACAAGTGACTAATTTTTGGAGGAGCTTTTGTACCTTTCCCACTGGTGACACTCTAACTGGCTGTAATTACTGCTGAGCAGCTTGCTGAGGGGCTCATTAAAGTGTCAGGATTAATATCCATATGAATACTTTCAACAAAACCTTTTGTTCTTGGAGTAGGGGGTGTGGGAGGTGGTTACAGGAACTGTCTTGCTTTTCCAATTTTAATTGTCTAAATACAGTGCTGTCTCAGCATTCCAGGGCTTTTCTTTCCCCCACTCTGTCTCTCTTTCTTACCACGGTTCTGCCAAAAGTCTATTTGGCCATGGGATGGTTAGTTTGTGTTTCAGTAAACCTGCAGCAGCAGTCACTTCCCCTGGCAGAGAGGGGAAGAGAGGGAGTGGTAACTGCTCTCATTAATCAGTTTGAGCTGTTATTTATCAGGCCCAAGACTGAATCAGGGATTGGGAGAGCTGTGCGGAAGTGGAGCTCAGAGGGTCATGGTCAAGTATCTGATTACAGATAGCTCATAACAGATAGCTCTGGGGTTCCCCTGAGTGTCCTGTGCTCACAGCCTCCATAAGGGGGGACCATAGCCTCCCCCCTTTTTCCCAGTCTGAAAGTTAATACTAACATTGCTGAGTGCTCTGCACTGTACAGTTTTATTAAATTAATCCTTGAGATCATTCTGAAGGAAGAATTAGTATTAGCACTAGCATTTTGCACAGGGGGAAACTGAGTCTCAGAAATTAATTTGCCCAAGTTCCTACAGAAACGGAGTGATAGCATGAAATTATCAGACCTCTTCAGCACCTATGCTTTTATCCACACTCCCTGGGTATTTTCAGCAGTTTGGGGGTTCCGCACCTCACTTTCAAGCATGCATGAGACTATCATCATAGACCTCATCTTGGTCCAGAAGAATCCACATTTGTAATCCCAAGGAAGTTATTGGAATCCTAGTGAGCTAATTCCAATCTACCATTTCCAGTGCGAGCAGCATGAGAATAAAGATACTGAGGAGTATTGTAGTTGTGGGGAGCCAAGGGCTCCTAAATCCAGCTAGTAAGATGGCTAACTGGAACAAAGGCCTTAATCCAGGGCTGGACCTAGGTTTTATTAATTTGTGAAGAAGGGAATAGCTCTCAAGCAGTGACTGAAATGGCAGAAAGTCTGTGCGTGCCGTGAGCTGGGCTAGGTGGGAGGCCTGGTATCACCTCTGCAATACGCAGACGAACAATTCTGTAGAAACCGTACTCTGTGTGACATGCTCTGAGGCAGTCCTGGGGTTGGTGCTTCGGTTCTGACATGCAATGTTTTGTGCTTGAGGAGTCAGAGCTTCTTATCTTGCGGTTCAGTCTCAGGCTCAGCGTGGCTATGCAGATTATTTTGGAGCTGAGGGTGGGGAAACACTGCTCTGTCATTGTTGCTTCATCAGCCCCTGGGCTAGACCCATTTGTATGGTTTAAAGCCAATTGAGGGGATAAGGAAATGTCCTGGACAGCTCTGTACACTGCAATACATGAAAGTGGCCAGGTTTAGCTAAAATGGAGACAATTGTTCTTTCAAGGAGAATTGTCCAAGAGCCAGCCAAATAGCTCAGCAGACTACTACTTGCATAGCAGCCGGTGTTCATCCTGGAGTGCCTCGTCAGCCCTGCCTTTGGGGCCTGCTGAGATGGGGATGAGACAGAGTGGGTCTTGGGAGGCTGAAAACAGGAGAACCACTAGGAGTCCGATCTAGGAAGTGAGACCCTGTAGACCCAGTACTAAAATACAAAAAAAAAAAAAAAAAAAAAAAAGAGGAATTGCCCAGGTGATCTTCCACACTATGGAATTTGGCAACTGGAAGGGACCCATAGGCAGGATGACTAAATGTGCTGCTCTGCTAGAAGGGGTGGGCTCTGGGATTTGAGAGGTTTGCAGTGTAGGACTGAGGTTATTCAGTAGGTTGTAAAATTGGTGAAACTAGCAAATGGTAGAAGTACAAATATGTCTAATATTCAATATTCTTCTTGCCTTTTCTCCTTCAATTTGCAGAAAAAACTGACACTCAGAGAGGGGAGATGGCCTACCAAGGTTGTCCAGAGCCAGTGTGGACAGCCGGAATTGGAAAACAGAACTTGGGACACTCAGGCCATTTCTCTTTCCCAGTAAGTGAGGCTGCAGAGCGCAAACTAAAGAGCACCCGTTGAACCCCTCCTGTGTGAGCCGCTGGGCCATGGCTTAACAAAAACCTGGGAGGAGGCGATATCAAAGGCAGTCTCTCCAACAGGATCTGATGACCACGTGAATGTTCCACGCAGCATTGTCCGTCGTGGACAGCAAGTTGAGGCTTGTGTGACCAAGAACCTGAGCTTAAATTTTGTTTTAATTACCTTTAATTTAAATAGCCTTAACAGCAAATGAGTAGCATATGGAAAAGCACAGATGTAATGGATGTGCTTAGCATTTCACAAGCACGTTCTTTCCCTCTGAGAAAAGATGGTTTATTTTGCATTTTTTAGAAGGAAATTCCTTCTTTCTTTCTTTCTTTCTTTCTTTCTTTCTTTCTTTCTTTCTTTCTTTCTTTCTTTCTTTCTTTCTTTCTTTCTTTCTGTCTTTCTTTCTTTCTGTCTTTTTTCTGTCTTTCTTTCTTTTGTCATTTGTCTATCTTTCTCTCTTTGTCTCTTCCTTCTTTCTTTCCTTCTTCCTCCCTTCTTTTTTCATTGGGAAAGGAAGAGGGTGGCAGAAAGCTGGTGCCCTCCACAGGTGGCACGCAGGGCACCAGCCCCGAAGCAAGCCCCAGCCCTCTTCCTCCTCAGGGCTGGGTGAAGGGCTATCATCTACCCCACTTCTGTTAATGAGAAGAGCACAGAATGGAAAATTACAAATATGGAAGAATTAATGATATTCTAAAAAAGAAAAAAAAAAAAATGAATGATGCCCCAAGAAAGAGAGTCCTCTTGTTGGCTTGGAAGAGAGAAACTAGGACAAGAAGAGTTCATTCTCAGGTGAGGGTTCCCCAGCTGGTGCTCACATCGCAGTCTCATCCAAGCAAAATACCAACCAAGAAAGGATTTTCAGTGAGAGGCTTGGAGAGTCTGAGAACTTATGCTCTAGGGTGAGGCTGGGGAAGAGTCCCAGGCATGCTCTTATGGTGACATGACCTCGGCTAGACCACCACCACCCGCCCCTTTCGGCCCTAGTTTACACAGTAATGAAAAGCACAAGTGCGGCACATGTGGCATCGTAGTCTGTAGAGGCAGAGAGGATCTTATACCCCCATCTCGGGGGTCTTAGCTAACACTGCCATAACCAAAGACAGGTTACCCAGAAAAAAGCACCATAGATTTACTTAAAAAAATCTAATATGACATAAGAGCCTTTGGAAATAAAAGACCTAGGGAAAGCTGTCTGTTTTCACACTTGAGTTTCCAAAGGAAATGTGATTGGCTGCAATGGCTCCCACCTAAGGGTGACACACTGAGCTCAGATTCCAGGACTCCCTGTGGCCTCCATTCTCCTGGCTCTAAGGCAGGACCTCTTTGGAATGATGTCTTCCATGAAGGAGAAGAGAAAGAGAGTGACCTTTCTGAATTTTATGGCTTGCTCTGCAGGAGAGAATTCAAATTCTTCCTGCCATGCAGAAGAGGAATTTTGGGTTCTGCAAATCGGCACAGGAGGAACACGGCTGCACAACAGGACGGCAACAGCAAGCAGGGGCAGCCTGTGCTACTGCAGCAGCTTCCGGGTGCCCAGGCTCCCCCTGCTCAGGTACTTAGCAGGCCAAGACACAGGCCTCCAGGATACCTGTTCTGAGCCCAAGGGGATCCGATGAGAAACACTGGGCAGTGCAGCCTTTGCTGCCTCTCTTTTTCTCACCTTTCCTGTCTCCAAAGGTGTCTCTGGGCAGTACAAGGACAAGCCTGGAACCCAGACTCTATCCTAGCCCAAGTCCTCAGCAAACTGCTAGCTGGGGGCCCCTCCAGTAGACATTCCCTCAGACTCTGCCAGCTCACCTTTGCTTCCCAACTCTAGAGGAAAACACAGAAGAAAGAGGGGAGCTAGACATAGCATACATGCATGTTGTCCCAGGAGGCTAAGAAGCTGAAGCAAGAGGGCTGCAAGTGCAAACCCAGCCTGGGCAATTTAGCAACTTAGGGGAACCTGTCTCCAAAAAAAGGTTAAAGATGTACAGCATGAAGAAGCCCTGGTTCGATCTCTAGTACTATAGTACTATATGGGCATTAAGATGTATAAGTCATTAAGATGTATCTGTGTTTTTTGTTTGTTTGTTTATGTATTTGGTACAAGGTCTCTATATGCAGCTCGGACTCATGCTTTCAGCCTCCCCAGTGCTGGGATTTCAGGCATGCCCCACCACCCAGGACTGTGGCTGGCTCAGCCAGACTTGGGGGTGGGTCTGATGGGGCATGTGGTACCAGGGATCAAATCATGGTCTCTGTGCTTGCCTGAGCTTACCTAAACTTGCCTAAACAGGCACTTTAGTCCACTGCGCCATCTCACTGCCCCAAAATGTGTCTGTGTTGAAATCCAAGTCACTTTAGTTTTTGAAAAAAAATTATGTAATTTTCTGACAAGCAGCAGAGTTCATCTCAAGGGCCCATGTTTTCATTGATTATATTGAGGTTTCTCTCATGTCATGAGGAAGCCTCCTCAGTGAATGTTAAAGGAGTGTGATTTTGCAGGTGACCTTTCCCCCGAGGAAGACTACCACCAGCCCTCTGACTTCCATCCTCCAGGCTTGGCCAGGCAGGGTGTCCGTCCCCGGAGGGAGCAACCCATGTCTCCTGGAGGATGGACTCTTCCTGTGTGAGTCATTCTAATGCTCTGTTCTATACTGCACATCCGAACTGCCTCAGTGCTAGAGGCTTCCGGCTTATCTCCACATACACCACCCTCAACACAGAGCTGAGCATATACACCAAGTTCACAGGCAACATCTATTTGCTAAAAGGTAATAGGAATAGGGCCAAGGAGATGGCTCAGTGGAATAAGAGGTTCCCTGGCAAGGGCAAGGGCCCAAGTTCAATTCCATAAATAAATAGTATTGATTTGTTTTGCTTATACCTTTGTGGCAGGATGTAGTACTGATTCTAACTCTGCAACCCTCTCCACCCCTATGTTTGTCATGAGGACTTCTCCTTTGTACCCCTACTTCTTTGTGGGTCCACATGTGCATGCGTGAGTGCACATACATGCATGCATGCACACACACACACACACATGCACATGCATGCGCACACACACTTACACACATGCAGGCACACAAAGGTTTCTCTTAGGTGAGTCCAGAAAAATCTCATTGCAGAAAAAGCTTTTTAATAGCTCCATATAAATTCATTTTAACACTGAAGGATAAAATGCCCTGTTCTAAATTAATCAAATTTATTTTACTTTTCCAAATGTGCAAAGAAAACTAGACTAAAATAAAAATTGGAGTAAGGCCACTCAGATAAACCCAGGAACTATAGCTCAGTTTCAAAGAGTTGCACTGCTCACATCTCATTAAGGTTTTCCCTGCAACTGAACGTTGCTTCCCAGGCCAGGCAAAGCTAGACAGACAGAGCCTATGGCTTCTGGACCTGGTGGGGTGGGGCTTCCCAGGGCCTGGGTCCAGGCTGGGGCTGGAGACCCCGAGCTTCTGTCATTTCCCTCACCTCCCTCCTTCCTTCCTTCTCTCCTGGCAGCGGCTGTATCCTGTTGCTTTGAGCAGAGCCCAAGAGAAAGGCCAGCAGCAAGTTATTGTGCTGGGAGTGAAGACAAATGAGTCCCTTTTCTGTGGGGCTGCTGGCATCCTGTCGGAGGAAGGAAAGGACAATGCTTTGAGGGAGCTTGCTCTGCTGAGCCCCTCCTGATGGCTCTCCCTCCCCTTTTCGGTGCAGCCCCCAAGCCTCCATTTCCTGAGCAATCATTAGATGCATGTGTGAGGTTTGTGGGTGCTCCGGCATGGCAGATTCCTGGCCCAACTTCAGGAAGCACAGCTCCAAGGGCCCTTGTTGGGGAACTCTGCAGCCCAGAGTCTGGGTCCTACCTCCCCTGCTGGGGAAGCTCTGCCAGAGCACTCTCCTCCCAAGGCCTCTGCAGCCTCTGTCCCAGTGCCTTCTGTGTGTCTTCACCTGTATCAGTGTTTCTGAAGTCTTCCTGGGGAGCGTTGACACTGTGTCCTCGATATGCCGTCCTCAGACATGAGGCTCAGAATGGGCTTTTCATCAGCAGGAATGCTCTGATGACTCCAGTTCCCCCTCAAATACCACCACCCCCCTCTCTCCTCTTGCTTAGCCCTTTTCTGTCCTTGTTTAATAAATTGGTGGATGAGTGGTGGACAGGTATAGTGACACCAGAAGCAGTGATAATGTTTAGTGGAGTGAGTTTTGGAGACAAACTCCAAGCAATCACAGTTCAGAACTATCAGTAAGTTACAGCAAATGTGGAAGGTTAAGCTGATTCCCTTGATTCATCCATGAAACCATAATAGTAATGACAGCTTTCTAGGACTGCTGTAGGGCAGAGTTGGCAAGTTCGAACCTTCAGAACTTGGTAAGTTGTACATGCTGTCTATATGGTAAGCACCATTATTACCCTATAGGTTGACAGGTGAATTTCTTTCACTGAACATACAAATGAGCTGTGTTTTCTGGACCTAACATCAGGTTAATCACTGGTGATTTAGGAATAAATAAGTGTTCAGGGAATTTCAGCTTAGCAGGGGGGCAGATACAGAAAGAAGTAGCTGTGACACAATCTTGTCACAGGCTGGCTTGCCCCAGGAAGCAGACTGGGAAGGTGTTTGGCACATAGCAGGCTCATAGGAAGGGAAGGCTGGCATGTGGAAAGCCAACCCACCAAGCAGGCCCAAATATGATCTTGGCCCCTGCATCAACAGCCGGGTTAGAAAGTTGCTACAGAGAGGCATAAAGTCAGTCCTGGATGTAAGGAGCCTTTTACAGCATCAGCTGGTCCCCAAGTGACCTTGAGGGGCATGGGGACCCCGTGACTGACAGCTGACAGCTGATAATACTCCTAGCAGCCAGGTAAGGAGGTTTTCATTAGAAATGGCTCTGGAGGCAAATTCTGAATAAACAACAAAAGTGCAGGAAAGATGAGGAAGTAATAGTATATTTTAAATACCTGTTATTTTTATGGTGTTCTCCCAATGTAACAGTGTGCTAATGGCTTTCATCTGGGCCAGTGCTGATGGACCTATAGCATGTGTGCTGCTGTATTTTTCTTTTAAAACAAAAAATGTAGTGGCTGGGGAGATGGCTCAGTAGAATGAACACTTTCCTGGCAAGCATAAGGGCCTCAGTTCAATCCCCAGTTCTGAAAAAAAAAAAAAAGATGTTAATGTATGATTTTTTTTATAAATTAAAACTTCAGCATTCAGGTATAATTGCAGTATCGGCACTTTGCAAAACATGAATGGGTTTTATGTGGCAGTTTGGCACTTGTCTCTCAAAGGTTCTCCACCACTTGAGATAGTCTGGGAAGGCGAATGCTGTGAAGGGGAGAGCTTTGGATCTGAGGCACAAAAGGACACTTTGGGTCCCAGGCCTGCCATGTCTGGCATGGGCTCCATGGGCAAGTACCTTATGATCACTGGGTTTAGTCTATGAAAAAGAGATGACCAAGCATAATTCATAGATTTGCTGTGAGAATTGAATTAAGTAATACAGTACCTGACATATCAATTAAAACAACAATAGCAAAAACAATTTAAAAATAAATAAGAACAAACATTATATTCCATTTTACAAGTGAAAATACTACCTCTATATATTCACAATACTTTTCTGTATAACATCGGTATATCCAAGGTTGTAGCTCACTTACCAAGTTGGGTAGTGTGTGACCTCATAGCTTGTCATTTGCCTATGGGGCCACAGGAGCTAGTCACCTTTAGGGGGGTTGGTTCATTCATTTTATGATTGACATTACAAGGGATCTTAGAGGTCATCTTGTAAATCTTAGAGGTCACCTTTGTAAATTAGAGTTCCACATGGTCAGGTCCCTATCCTATGTAGAATATAAAGAGGAAAAACTGTAGTAATGAAAAACAAATTCCTATGCTTTATCTTAAATCTCTCAAGAATTTTAATGAAGAC
>PVKA01008185.1:0-43697 GCA_004027165.1 Ctenomys sociabilis | reverse complement strand
TCTTGCTCTTGTTCTTGTCATGTTTCTCTTTTTCTTTTCCTCCTCCTCTCTCTCTATCCTTCAAAGTTTCACTTCCTTCCTTGTCTCCTTCTTAAACTCTTTTCATGCAGATCAATGCAGTTTCTGTCTTCTGCCATGTATGTACTACCTTCCCTTCCATCTTTTATCTCGCTCAACCTATTTTCTAGATAAATCACCATAAAAATCAAAGACCCATGTTAGCAAAAGCAGAAATCTATGTAGAACAACTAAGTTTGTATGGAAGGAGGAAGAGTAAAATTTAAATTTTTAATAGCTGATACAGCAAAGACACCTGTGAGTCATAATAGATTGGCCCAATAATTGGATTAGGTTCCCAGTGTGCAATAATTTATCCACCAGGCTGCAGACATCCAGGGACATCTGGAAGTCCAAGCAGAGGTCTGAGACACCTGAGATACTGGAGAGAACAAGGCAACGGCGCCTTACAAACTGTAAAGACATTGCTCCATTTCAGCATTTTCTTAACCCTTGCAGGTAAGTTGTCTGTCTGCAAAGCCTGAGCCCTTACCACTACTCTGAGTATCTGAAAAACTATGCAAGGAGCTTGACTGGGGAAACCATAGACATTCTATTTTCTGACTTTCAGAAGCACTATGGCTTAGTGAAGAGAATAGAAAACTTGGAATAAAAAGACCAGGGAACAATTGAACTCTGCCCTTCAATAGCTCTGAGAATATGGACAACCCTCTCACCCTCTATAAATTTCAGTTTCCTCTTTTAATTGGTGGGTTTTTAAGAATACTGATCTCTTAGAATGCAATGAAAATTAAACTTCATTATGTGGGTCAGAGCTGTTGACATTCCTGGAATACAGTAGATGCTTAGTAAGTGCCTTCCCTTAAAGCCTCCAACCCTTTCATTTCCTCTCTTTTCCCATCTTCCTATGTCCTTGGGTCCCTGCTCCTAAGCTGGAGATACACAGCTCAGGCATGGAGAAAACCTTAAGAGATGAAGAAAATCATCACCATGATGTGCAACTTGGAAAAGCAGTAGTGATTTTGATGGCAGCATCTCACAAGCAGTGCAAAATATCACATCACTCTCCTCTCTGGTAAAGACATTAGGCCCATCCTTCCTGGGGTCAAGGACCAGACAGTCAGAAACTCCTTAAACCTGTTCTATGTCAAATGCGTGCACATACACACTGCTTTATTTCTCTGTAAAAGATTTAATGAGGACCTTTGGCTGAATCTCTTGAAAGCATAATTGACAACATTTGAAATTTTTATGATTGCACCTAGTTGCTAATATATCCTGGTGGTCATCAGTACTTTACATCACACAAACTAATAGCTGTTTTGTTTCTTTTTCCATCCCACATGAGTGCCACTTTATAAAGAGCAAATAACATTTTGTCTTCTTCGTAATTAAAAGATCAAGTAAGGACATTTCCATGACCATTCAACTTTCTTTATTTTGTTGGTAATATTCAAGTATTAGGAAATATTAAGTATTCATTAAGAAGTATCTCAGTATTAAGAAGCTGCTCTTATATGTTAATTGTGGAAAGTCTCCATTTGAATGAATCTTTTTATTACTGCTACTATTATTATTATTAGTAGTAGTAGTTTGGTACAAAGTCTCACTATGCAGCTCAGACTCGTAGTATCTTCCTGCTTTCAGCCTTCCAGCAGCATGCACCACTTTGCCTGGGTTTTGGTGGGCAGCACAGCGCACCCAGGGGCAGGGCCAGCATGGAATATGGTGCTGGAGATCAAACCCTGGTTCCTGTGCTTGCCTAAGTAAGTACTTAGCCCACTGAGGTATCTCATGGACCCCATTTGAACAAATCTTGGAGAAGGCCACAGTAAACTGCACCTTTTAAATTGTACCTCCTTGGGCATTTGTGAGACTCAGTAACGCAAAGTTACTTGACTACTGAAGTGTATTTCTTGGTAAGCATCAGTAAGAAAATTGTTTTACCAAGAAAATGTAAGAATGGCCTGAAAATAAGAATGTAGTAGTTGCTATTTATTGAGTACGTATTAAGTGCCAAGCTACCCAACATTAGCAATAGTAGTGTGCAGGAATGAAATGGAGAAAATGTTTTTCTGAACACTTTTTGGGGCTCCACCTGTGTTCACAGTAACTTTGGGAGGCAGTTTGGGACTGAGATGGGCTGACATCTAAGTGAATCATTTTTTTTCTGAATAGGCAGTTTGCTCAATAGGCGGCACAGATTTAGATGTAACATTTGGTCAAGAACTAGGAAGCAATGAGAGACAGGAAAAGTCAAAGCTGAATTTCATAGGAGCACTGGGCTTTGTGTAGTGAAGGGATCGCAGTGTAAGGGCAGCACAGGACATAGATTCAGAAGGAAGAGAGCAGAAGAGGAGTCATAGAATGTTCTCTAGAAATTAATGATGCAAATGATGTCCCCTGCCCCTATGAGAAGATCGCCACTAAACCCACCTTGGATGTGACTGGGTTTCCTCTGGAGTTTCTAGAGGGCCAAAACCTGCCCTAAAGCCCCTCAGAGGTCAGGCTGCAGAGATGGGCTGCTCATATTTGGGAAATAATAATTAAAATGATAGCAACGACAATAGCGCTTTCATTAAAATAAGGCTGAGCACGCATGAACATAAGTCTCATGGTAGTTTAAGTACCAGTTAATTCTTGGTGCTCCTACTATTTAGCTTGACAGATTATCCCCCATGGCATCAATGAGGAAAACAGCAGCTCAGAGAGGTTAGGCAATCTATCTGCAGAGATTCAGCAGTGTGTGGAAGAATAGACCTAGGGATAGTGTCTACTTGACTCCAGGGTCAGTCTATCCTTAGCCTCTACTCCTTGAGGGAGGAGGCTGGTATGCAGTTTTCCCATGATACTCACTTTGTGGGATGGGACAGGCATTAAGATTCCCACCCTGGGCTCTTGGGTCTCTGGTATCCAAGGACAGCCTGTTGATTTTTAGCTACCTTCCTCATTGGGCTCATGGGAGGAGTCAAAAAAGCTTAAACAATGGCATCTGCCATGGAAAATATCCAACAGATATTTTCTACTATTTCTAAGAGCTTTACAGGTATTTATTATTTAATTCTCACAAGTCTGTAAGGTAGAGACTACTGCTCCATTTATAGATGATAAAATTGAGGCCCAGGCAGGGTGAGTAATTATCCCAAGTTCATACAGAGGGTAAATTACAGAGTGGGAATTCAAGCTCCACCCTGAAGGACCCCAGGAGTCTTGTTTCTGCTCCTGTTGTCTCCATCTCCCTGGCTTCACTGCTACGGATTCTGAAGGCTGGTTCTTTTTCTTTTTTCTGTTTTTTAGGGAAGGGTCTACACGGTATTCAGGGTCTCACTACTAGACTGGACTCATAGTGATTCTCTTACTTACAGACTCCCAAATGCTGGGATTACAGGTGTGTACCACCACATCCAGTCTCAATCACCATCTCAGCACACCCCAGGGGCAGGGGCAGCACAGCAGGCCTGGGATCTAACCCCTGGACCCTGAGCCTGCTTGCAGGCACTTTAATCCGCTGAGCTATTTGGCCAGTCCTGAAGGCTGTTTCTAACTCCAAGTTCACTCAGTTCCAGCACCCAGCCTGGACCCATGTGCACAGCATGGACCTCTTAGGGTCTGCATTAACCTGTATTTCAAAAGGCCTTGGGCCAAAACCCTGAAGCCCAGCTCCTGCAGTTCCCAGCTTCTGGTAGGGATAGGAGCAGGCAATGTTTAAGTCTATTGTCTGGATTTCAAACTCCTTTTCCCAGAGAGTTACAACTAAAGAATCCAGAATGAATGGCTTTTTTGAAGCACTCTGGACCATGTAGTCTTATGAATTCATGCTAAGATGTTTTATTGCATCACCTGTTCCAACTGGGACAGCCAAAACTGTCTATTGTCATGGCACTGGAGGTTAGAAGCAGGCAACTCCGAGGGACTGTGTGTGCTGAGTGTATTACATTCTCTCTCCCCAAGCATGCATGGTCTGTAGAACTATTTGCTATGACTCCTGAACCTTCCAAACTATTCACTGCAGTTACATTGAATATTCTACATTTTGACAGACCAGTGGGAGGTATGGAGTAGTGAAGTTTAGTATCTATCTGCTGACACTAGGCAGACGAATCCTAGCTCCTTTGCTTACTAGATGTGTAAGCTCCCATGAGTAACCTTCCTTCCATTAGGATAAGGCCCATGTCATCACTAGTAAGGAGAAAATAATCACAGTAATATTATATGCACAGCAGCTGTGAAGGTGACTGAGTAGCTGCATGCAAAATGTTCAGGTGCCTGCTAGAAGCTCAGTACTGACTGTCTGTGATGAGGAGCTAATACCCCATGAGTCTTCTGGGAATTTAGCAATTTGAGCAAAAGTGATTAGCGCAACTCTTGCCACAGAATAGATTCTCCATAAGTGCTTGTCACCAATAGCTTTGCTGTTGTCATTGATGTTACCATTACTGAACCTGTAGGTTTTACCTTTTTTTCCCTTGTTCACAAACTAGAAGTGCCACCTCTGTCACTGATTGCTCTCCTCACTGGACTGAGTCAGACACCATCCCACAACAGGAAGTTCACAGATCATAAGGAAAACCATTTAAGAGCAGAAAGTTCTAGTTGCATTTCCAGAAAGAAAAGATGTACTGGGATCCTTTGTACTGGAAGGAGGCTGGGATAAGCAGCACCTTTTGGACTGAGATGAGAGCAGGACCAGCGCACTGATGGGTCCAAGCTGAGGCCTGAAGGAAGTGTGGATGTCCACCGGAGACAAGATGAAGGGAGGCCCGCTTCAGGCCAGTAGCCTTGAGATGGAGGGTAGAGAGCACGGACCTGAAAAAAGTGTGCCCAGACTGGTTTGTATTAGAGGGATAAAAGTTTGGCAAAAGGGGTGAAAAAGAGAAGACAAAATAAGGCCCACAGGACCCAGAGCGCTGCTGTCCTCAGTGAGGACTTGCAACCCTCTGCAAGTTGATCAACATTGATTAAGATTTAAATATAGATGTGAGGCAGTGGTCTCTCTGGTGGTCTCCACACCCTGAGGATGGGGGAAGAGTGGATTGGAGGTGTGGAAGAAGGGACCTCAGAATATGGAGTCTCTCTGAAACCTGTGTGTCTGGAGCCCGCTGAGAAGTTGTGCCATCAGGGAAAGCAGTGAGGAAGGACCCGAGAGAAGGCCGGAGAGACCAGAAGCCCCCGTGGCATGGGGCCATCTAAAGCCACAGTTGTGGGCTGCAGGCGAGTGTGTCCTTGAGTCCAGACTCCATTAGCCTGGGCAACATGGTTAACTTCTGTGCCTCTGTTTCTTCTTTAATAAAATGAGGAACATAGTACACAGCTTACTGGATTTTTGTGAGAATCAAGTGGTAGGATACAATGAAATTGTAAAGGTAAGTGTCCTACACTTGCCAAGCATGTGGTAGTGTTAGAGAACTAGAAGAATGTGTCACAGCAACTGAGAGGGGGAAACATTTTGACAAAGGACCATCAATTCACAGATGGCATGGAGAAAAAGTCAACTAAGAAACAATCTTAGAAGTGACCCATAGGTTGGGCACTTGGGAAGGTGGTAAATGATGTTGGAGTATAGTCCCACAGGTGACAGATGTGGAAGCCCAACATGGTATATCCTGGAGTAGAGAGAAGCTTTGAGAAAACGGAAACCCGCATTGTGGAGGCCCCAAGGGAATCTTTGTCCAGGGTTTGCTGAAAACTACCCTGTCAACCTCCAGCATAAGTGCTGCCTACACCGCTGATAGTGCCGTCTACGTCTTAACTCATCACCTTCTTGGATACTTGCTCAGGTCTTGCTTCCCATGCAACTAGAGTATGAACACTGTGACAGTAGTAGCTATATGTACCTCATTCTCTCAGTGTCCTGTTGCCCAGCACAGGGTCAGGTTTGACCCACAGGCTGGGATACCCATGTGAACTAGTTTCTGTGACATTTGTTTCTGGGCTGGTTCCCTTTCGGTCACCTTGACTAGGTTATGGGGCAAAACATTGTTTGTGCTATATCTTTGAGGCTGTTTCTGAAATTTGCAGTGGACCCCCTCCAGGCATGAGACCATTACAGCTAACCCACTGAGCACATGGACAGAACAAAAGACAGAGGGCACTGGGACACCTCATCTCCTCTTCTGCTTCTCACTGGGTTCACACCACATCAATGCTCCCCTGGTTCCAGGCTGTATTAGTCAAGATTTCCTAGAGAAACAGATGTAACACAAGATACACAAATGTGTAAAAAATGACAAGATTGCCACCCACAGAGCTGGATGAGGAAGAGTATAGAGGGTGTTGGCACAATGGAGACTGAACGTTTCAGTTCAAGATCTGGCGCTCACTGCAATGTCCCATGCAAGTCCATATCAGGAGGCCAATGGGTCTTCAATAGAGGGCTGAAGAATCTACACTGGAATGCTGAAGGATCTGAGGTGGAAGCCACAGTTTGCACTAGAAGCCAGGAGATGGTGTCCATGCCAAAGGCGAAGACTGGAGTTCCTCCAAACAGGAGCAAGTCTGTCTTTCTTTGTTTCCCCTTTAGACTGTCCAGGTGACAGCTGCCCTTGGCTGGGCCCTCTACATGCTAGGGTGTAGAATTGCTGCCTCATTTACTTAAGCTTCTAAAGTTGACACAATCAACGAACCATTACACAAGCCTTTAAACTCAGACTGAACTGTTCTCATGTGTCTCGTGGGCCTCCTGCTCACAGATGGCAGACTGCAGAATTTTCCAGTCTCCATGGCATGAGTCAATTCCTCACATAATAGATATATACAAAATATGGGCTACATTGCTCATTATATATGTATATATGTCATAACTTACATGATAATATATGCAATATATGTAACACTGTATGTTCCCTCTCATTCTGTTTCTCTGGAGAGCCCTGAGTGTAGAAGACAGATATGCGGGACTTCCAGCTGGTGATGCAGGCAGTGTGGGGACAGAATGGGCACTACAGAGGTGAGGAAGGGCCTCAGGGGTGAGGGTGACTTCTCAGTGAAGAGAGGCAGCTGAGCAAGGATCCAGAGGCATATACCAGACCACAAAGCCAGTAAGCACTGAGGTCCTGGGGTGGGGATAGAAGTGGCTGGCAGAGGAGAAGCAGGGTGTAGCATGCTAGAAAGCAGAGGAGGGAGCACAGGAGGGAAGAGACCTGGAGGGGGCACGGCCTCATTGCCCACATCAGCCAGTGTTCCCCAGAGAGAATGGGCTTCTCTCCTCTTGTCATAGCCTGGCCACCCGTAGGGTCTTTGAAAACTGGAGCTCCAGGTCTGTGACACTGATGAACTCTACAAGCTTCACACTGTACCTCACAAACAGAAAAATAGAAATGATTTTTTTCCTCTAAGTTTTTATTTGGAAAAATTGTAAATCTACAGAAAAGTTGCAAGAACCATATCAATTGCTCATCTCCTTCAAACAGTCCTATTAAATAAGATACACTTCTATGTATTGATACATATCCCTTCCATTTTAATATTTTTGCTGAGCCATTTGAATATTCATTATAGATATCAATATTTTGCCCACAACATGGATCTCTTAACAACAAGGCAGAAAGCCTTCTCCATGTCACCCCCCGGATGCTCACGCCCATATACTACAATCTGATGTATACGCCCTGTTCAGTTTCCCCAGCTGTCCCCCAAACTCTCTTTTACAGCTGTCGTGTTAACTGAAGTCAAATCAAGTTTCGTGCATCTGAGCTATTATTTTTTTGTCTTCCTTTATCTGGAAGAGTCCTCCATGGGATTTCAAGTGGACCAAGATGAGTCTGTTGGCACTGCTGCTTCCCTGAGCCCAAACTCAGGGAACCAGGTGACCTCTCGCCAACATTTGTTTGGTCTAAGAAGTGCCCACCACACTGCCACTGTGGAGATGTCCCCCTTGTGACTGAGAGGGAATCCAGTGAGTGGCACTCCAAGACTGTGTGGATATTCTACTCCCCAGCATTTCTCCCACCGTGGCTCTCGCATCCACTGATTTTTTCTTTTTAATGTAGTTAATTCAGGGTCTACAGAGTCTCACTACAGAGATTGGACTCCTAGTGATCCTCCTGTTTTCAGCCTCCCCAGCACTGGGATTGCAGGCACGCACCACCATGCCCAGTCTCAGTCACCATCTCAGTGAGCCCCATGGGTAGAGCCTACTTGGCATGAGAGGAATCAGATCCTGGTACCTGCACCTGTCTAAGCAGGTGCTTCAGCTCACTGAGCTATCTGGCCAACTCTCCACTGATGATTCTTGCTTGAATCTAGTATTACAGTATTTGTAAAATAATGCTTTTCTATTCACAGCCTCCCTGATACATCTCTTGATTAATACTCTTCAGTAGGAAGCTGTTCTTCAGTACCGACCTCCAGCATATGGTTACTCTGGCATTCTTGGTGCTAGAGTGATAATGTTCAAAATTCAAATTCCATTCAAATTCAAACTTAAAGTTCATGTGGTCCATCTTAGGGATAGATGATGCATCTCAGTGGACAGTTGCACTAAGGCTGGGCAAGGGCTTACTCCACAAAAGGGATTTAAAGAGCAGGTATTAGAATCAGGAAAAAAATGGAAGCCACGCAGGCAGAAACAACTGCTGCCCTAGTGGCAAGGAGCTGACAGTGATGGAACTTTTCCTACCACTGTATGGGACACCCTTATGTAAAACAAACAGCAGTTTATAAATGGTGGAAGACGATCTTACCCAAAATATCAGAAAACTGTCCAGAAAGGCTTGGAGCTCATATAATTTCTTTTATCCTGTGCCTCATGGTACCTGGTCTGCCTTAATCATCCCTAATACTTCCTGCAGCTCAAGTTTTCACCCCTATTTTCCAACCAAAGGCACAAAGAATGAGGAGGAAGTCACACTAATGCCCTCTCAGGTTATTCCCTAGAAGCTGGACAGAGCACTTCTGCTGACTCTACGGGGCAGCACTGGCTGTGATGGTCACAATGAACACTAGACTATTCGCTCAGCTAAGGTTGGGGTCCTATTAGTAGAGAGGAAGGAGAGGTCTGATGGAGCCATGAGCAGTCTCTTCTGTAGATCCTGTGGGACCACACTAGTAAGCTTGTATTGGAGAGGAAAAAGCTCAGTGAATGAACAACATGCAAGCATCAAACAGACAACAGATTATTGCATTTGTTTAAAAAAAAAAAAAAACACTGTGCTAGAGAGACTGTGATTTGTCTCCTTATGCCCACATCATATTACATTAGTATGGTTTTCCTAGATTTTCCTCTTTGGAGGTTGAACTCTGGCATAATGAGCTGGTACTCTTAGGTCTTTCTTAGACATGTGCTATCCCCGTCTGTGTCTTAGGTGGCCAGCGTGGGCAACTGCAGCCCTAACACCTGCATAACATGACTAAGGTCACAGATGGAAAACTGCCTGACAGTGGGCTGTGCTGGAAAGGACCCCAGCCCCAGAGCCTGGCTTCTGTATGTCCAATCCTATCCTATTACCTGCTGACCTGGGTCCCATGATACTGAACTGTGGTCTAGTATTGAACACTTTCATTTTCCTATTTTAGCATATGATGAATTTTAGTTCTGGCTTTACATTTCATTTTTGTGAAATCTCATATGATAGATGCTGAGCAGTCACTAACTGGAAGCTCTGCAAGAGGAGGGGTCGCATTTGATATTCACACCCTTGTACCCCACAACCAGCTCAGCCCTGGTGTATGTTGAGCACAGTCCTATCAACAGACTTGCTGATGGACCTAGACAGTATCCTCCCGAGGCATCTGTGGCAAGTTATTCTCTCCCCTCTCTCCCAAAGAGCAAGCAGGATTGTAAAGGAGAGGAATGAGCAAAGTTGGATTTACACAGCACTTACTTTGCAATTTACTTCATTTATTTTTCATAGCATTTATTCAAGAAAGATATTGTGATCCTTTCTTAATGGCTGAAAAATATGAGACTGAGAAGGATGAAGTAACTTGTTTAAGATTACATAATTTTTAACTAGAAATGTTTAAAAAAACATTTGAAGAAAACCATGAAGTGCATCTAAAGGACACAAAGATAGACTACAAGTGGAAAAATATATGTGTTCTATTCCTATTTCAAAATTCTCAACTTTGCCAAGATGTCAATTTACTTTAAGCTAATATATTAATTAAATTGGGAGAATATTTATCATAGATAAAAGTTAGTATTTCTAAAATATAAAGAACTTGTTTTGGGGAACTGGGGATTGAACTCAGGCCGTTGTGCTTGCCAGGCAAGTGTTTATTCTACTGAGCCCCCCTATAAAGAACTTTTAGACTTCAAAAGAAAAATATAAGTACACATAAAAATCATGAACAGAACAAAATATCTCTATCTAGCAGGAAAAAAAAACTTGTATAAATATTTTCATACTGCATTTATTGAGACATCATGAGATTAATATACATTATCGTTGGCCTCCATAATTACAAGAGATGGTCCAACAGGTGACCATGAGCTTCTGCAATCTTGAGCCAGGAGTCTTTAAGATTGTCTACTTTTGCCTCCACCTCCTGGTATTCATGCCCTTGGCAGGCACTTGAGTGCTAGGTAGACCTAACAACTTGCTTCTAATGAAAACAATATCGTGGAAGTGATGGAATTGCCGTGTTATGGACCATCACAGATCTCACTGGAGTAAACTGCAATGTAATATTCTCCTCGGTCCTGTGAGTGGACGGGGATCAGCTAGGTGGTTCTTCTTAGCCCTGGGATACAGACTGAGCCCGCTGAGCTGAACGTGTTGAACCAGGAAGTCGACGAGCACTGGAGGACACAAGCCAGCCTCTCGCTCTCCAAAGCCACGAGGCACGTGGCTGCCCATCGCCCAGAGTGCCCCCTGAGCTCCTTCACAGTACTCATCCTAAGACACTTCATTAATTTAAAAAAATGCGTAAAACAAGAATTAGAAACTTGCAGAACACATGAAAAGCTTGGATGTCTCAGAACCTCTCGTGCTATTGCTCATAGCAATTCACGAGGCTAGGCCGCACTCAAGGGAAATGGACGCAGCTCCACCTCTTGAGCAGCAAGCGATCTGTGTCTGGGAGGAACAGCAGACCATCTACAGCGATAAGCGAATGGGAACGCGTGAGGAGTATCTCTGTGAACGGACATGGAACGACTGCCAGGAGCAAAGCAAAGCGAAAGAGTGCACCTGCGGAGGCTACCTTCTGCATGAAAGAGGGGAAAGAAAACCCGCACAGCCCTAGCTTCTTACTTACTTTGTACTTCTGAAAAGAAAAACAGGAGCAGTAAACAAGGAGACAATAAAATTGGTTACCTACAAGGTGTGGAGGGCATGGGGAGAGGATAAGGCAGGGGGAACATTTCTCTGAGTACTTATTTTTACATAGTTTTGACTTGGGAAGTTTGTTAATACTTTACATGTTCAAAATAAAATTAATTCAGCAAAGAAAAACGTAATGCTGAATATACACAGAAACAAAAGCACCCTGTAATTATTCCAGATACTGAAGAAAAAAATGTTAAAAGACATTGTTGGTACAATTGAAAAATATACAGTATATATTCTACCATTGTTAAATTTCCCGAAGCTTCAGTGAAGTTCTGTAAAATACCTTTATAAACAAAGGCACAAAAATATATGCTATATGAAACATTTCTCAAAATGAAATATTCCAAACATGATATATTATTTTGTTACAGAGTAACCCAAAAATCTTAGTGCAATATTGTATTCATAATTTCTGAAGCATAAATGCTACCAGATTCCATTTCACTTTACTTCTCTTTCTTCTACATTTAGTTTTGTGATTTTTATACAAATTTAAATTTTTTTTTTCATACCAGGAATCAAAATTAGGGTCTTACACTTGCCAGGCAGGTGCTATACCACTGAGCTACAGCCCTAGAATAACTTTCTTAATTTCAAGTTTTAATTTCAGCGAGCTATTGTCATCTTCTAACAGAGGGACTAAATAAGAGAGAAATGAGAGAGCAAATGTGACATACCGCTAAAAGTGGGTGAATTTGGGCAAAGGCTAACTGGGAGTTTCCTTTCTTGCAACTTTTCTATAAGTTTGAAATTATTCTCGAATAAAACAAAATTTTTTTGGAAAAATATAGTACAGTTGGAAGTGATCGAGACATCTGTGCTTTATGCCTCGCTTTGTCAGATGTCCAAGCACAAGTTCACACTGCTTCACAACTCTAGCTCCACCTGTGTTAGCTACTTTCTCATTGCTGGGACAAAATACCCAGCACCCACACGTTAAAGGAAGAGAGATCTATTTTTGTTCAGTTTCAGTTCACAGTGGGTTGGCTCCCAAGGCAGGGTGGTGGGGCAGAAGAGAAATAGCTCCAGGCAGAAGGCAGGGAGAGAGATCAAAGGAGGTGTGGGAGAGAGACCCTTCCAAATTATACCCCTGTGACCCTCCTCCTCTACCAGGCTTAATTCCCAACCTCACGTTTCTCAATAAGCTCCACAGTGGACTAATCCACACTAATCAGTGTCACTCCTACCTGCATTCACCTCCCCACCTATGAGGATTTAGGGGGACACCCACATACAAACCATAACACCACCTTTCACCTCAAATAGGAGGTTTGCATTGACTTCAACTCATGCTCTTATTGTGAGGACCAGCAGGTCCCCAAGCACTAGGGGCTGGGATTGGGTAGTGCCTATGGCCTTGGAGTTGGGGAAGGGAAGGGCACTCACCATCCTCAGCCTCAAGTACTCAGTCTATAATCCACCATGCTAACTCCAGACTTTCTCTCCAGACAGCCGTGTAATAGGCGTGTCCGACGATGAAGGGGATTGCTTTGGAAACTTGTGTAAATAACTCTTGGAGCAGGAGAAAGATTGCCAACACCTGCTTTTTGTTTTCTGGTACTTATTAGAGCCAGCCTGTGAGGGACCTCTAAGCTTCCTGGATCTTATTCACTTATCTGGGTTCATTCTTGGTTCAGTGTCAGCATTTTGGGGGGCCTGGAAAGAGCCGTCAAGGATCAGAGGAGGGTCACTGACTCTGTGTTTTGGGGGAGCTCAGTGAACCCTAACCATATGATAACAATCCTGAGGCCAAATCTAGTTACTCACTACACTTGCCCTAACGCATTACTTCCTGCTCCTCTCTCCTCCTACCTCTATTAATTCATCCGTCCACCCACCCATTCACTTACCCAAACCACAACAAGATTTTGCCAGATGCTTAAATAAAGTGAGAAAGAAGACTGGCTCGTGCCCTCGGAAAGAGAGAAGCACAGGCAAGTTAGCACTGTAGAGTGAGTGCTGAGTCCAGCCGGGAGAGAGCCGCCCAACCCAACCAGCAACAAGTTCAGGAAAATGTTTGGAGCTGAATCTAAAACATGCTGGGTTCTTTTTAATGGGCCTGTTATAGAGGAATAGCCAACAAAGGCAAGGTTTCCCAAACTCTTGCCTCAAGAGTGCAGTCTCTCGGTCAGCAAAATCAGCATTCCCTAGAACTTCCTAGAAACCCAGACCTTGAGCCCCACCTCGAAGTTTCTGAGTCAGATTCTGTGTATCCTCGGGCAATTCCTTCCTCCAAGCTTTGGGCTCCTCCCACATTCACTTACAGCTGGCCCCAGCATCCCTGGCCTGAGCTCTCAGATTCTGGGAAATGAGAAGTCCTTTCCCCGAGGAGCTAATGAGCCCAGCTTTCCTTTAGTTGTTACTGTCTGCACTTTCTGATGCAGAATTTCCTAAGGAAAATGCATTTATATTCAGCTATTAGATGTTTACAGCAGTGGCATCTTCAGTCATAAGCAAGCAAAGGAGAAACAACCCCAGTCTATCAGTGGTGAGGGGACAGGATTGGGGCTGGGTATTCTCTAAATGCTCCCACAGCCATCAGATGCCCCTGGGCCCTGGACATGGTTTTGTGGAAAGTGTCCCAGCTAGAAGACCAGACACTCTGTTCTATTCAGTCCTGTCCCTGTGAGGGAGGGATAGGGACAGAGACTCTTCCTGATCACACCCTGACAACCCACCTGCTCCTCCAGACTTCAGGGAAGCCTATTCCTGTTCAGCTCTTCAGGTTCTGCTGTGATCTGTAAAACAACACTCAGTCCTTGCTTCTCCAAGCTTCCCTCCCCCTGCAGTATGTCTCGACCAAGGACTTTAGGAAGGGTGGCATGAAAAAAGAAACTCAAGCAGACTAGGGAGGGAGGAAGGGAAGGAGAGAAGGAGAGAGAGGGAGAGAGAGAGACAGACAGACAGACAGACACAGACAGAGACAGAAAGACAGAAAGAGAGAGAGAGAGAGAGAGAACATGCATTGAACTCATGTTCTGGGCAGACTCTGTGATGCTAATAAAAGCTAATGTTTATTCAGTGCTTGCTGTTGCCAGATGCTGCTTTAAGTTCTTTTACATGAATTAACACATTTAATCCTCACACTAACACTATAAAGTAGGAATTATTATTCTCTTGTTTGCCATATTATTCTCCAGTTTTCCAGGTAAGGTTCAGAAAATAATCCATGCCCAGACATTCTGTTGGAAAGAGTGGGGTGCAGAGCAGGACACTCAGCCCTCGTATCAGACTTCAGAACTCACACTCACCCCACCCTCTAGGGCCCTTGGCCTGTGGCCCCACCATCTGCAGTGCCAGGGAATTTGCTCAGAAAATCCAGAGTCTCCAACCCAGGCCCAGTCGTGGCTGTTTTAGTGAACTCCATCCACCCAGATAATTATGATGCTTGGCAAATTAGGAGAACCATTGCCCAAGCCATTTCCTGCTTTTAACATTCACAACAAGCAGGGATTAGGACCAGGGATAATTAACACCCTTGGATTGCCCAAGCATCTTAGAGTCTGAAGGATCACGTGTTGAAGGATCAGTCCACTAAAAAGTGTTAGAGCCAGGCTTTGAACCCAGCACCCTAGGCCCACAACCAACCAAAGGCTCTGCCATCCGGAAACATAAGGCAAGGAGACATGGGCCCTGGTGTGGGCGATTCGGGAGGGAGGTATACATGTGAGAAAATCAGACAAACCTAAGCTCCTTGGCTGCTGAGCCCCAGGCCGCGCTGGTGCTCAGCTGTGTCCCCGGCAGTCTCCTGTGTGCAGGCTGCTGGCTCCTCTGAGTCACATGCATCAGACCTATTTTTAGCTCAGCCCTGATGGGACATGCTTGCTGGGTGCTGCCAAGTCGCAAGAACAATCACGCCCTGGTAGCAAGCGGGCTTCTCCTGGCTCACAGACCACGCAGAGCTGTCTGGGCACGTACCCAGCCTCCACCCAGGTGCCAGTCCCACCCGGACCAGCTCTAGGTGGGGAGAAAGAGCCTGCAGGTGAATCCAGGCATATGGGATCCCTGGCCATAGAATGCAGCTGCTGAAGGGGCCCACAAGCAAGGGGGTCCAGCAGCACATTACAGCCAGCCAGCAGGAAGGTAGACTTACAGACCAGGTTTCCTGAGTCCTTCTGCTATTCCCTGGAGGCAAGCTCTGAGTTTTTTAATGTTTATTTGTATTCTGTCTGCTTCTCATAGCAATGAAAAATCTTCTCCAGCCACGGCCATGCCCATAGTAATAGAAGACCCTTCCTAGGAGGTATTTGCAAATGGAGGCTGCTGCCAGAGGCACTTTCTATGGGAAGAAACAGTGATCTTGTGAAGCTTGCATAGGGGGGCTCGTGGTCACAATTGCAGGTAGCATCTTTACCCTAATGGTTTTACTCATGTGTTAAAGTTTCTCCTTTATTATGTAGTGTTTCATCCTAATTTACCCAAAAAGGAGGGGCTGGGGAGATGATGGTTCAGTAGAATAAGCACTTGCCTGGTGAGCGTAAGGGCCTGAGTTCAATCCCTTGTTCCACCAGAAAAAAAAAAAGAAAATGGTAACAGAGATGTGTTATTATTATAAAAAATATTAGAGATGATAATTATGGCTATGTTTGGTGTCAAGCTCTGTGTTTTACATTCAGTAGCTCCTTTAACCTCACAGTAGCCTCAGGTACTGAGGCCAATGTTGACCTCACTTTACTAAAGGAAAAATTAAGTCTCTTAGAGATTTGTAAGTCAGTCACACAAGGAGGCATAGCCAGGAAGAATCAGAGCCAGGCTGACAACCCCAAAGTATGTGACCCTTGACCAGAGGCATTCTGGCTAGAAGACAGGAGACTGGTTTAGAGAGCAGGAAGCAAAGAAGTGGACAAAGAGAAGGGAAATGTGGCTTCTCTACCCAGCCAGTGAATTAGAATTGCATCCTAGAATAAAGGACAAGTGACACATCTTCTGAAAAAGTAGAGCTGTGAAGCAGAAGCTACAGGTGTGCAGGAATCACAGCAGAAGAAATGGGAGTTTTTGGCTCACAAAGCAGGTGGCTCCCACCTAGAGGGACCCTGGCTGGAGCCCACGACACACGTTTACAATGGAAGAAGGCAGGGATGGCCCTTCCAGAGCCAAGGTCTATGGCCTGTGAGCAGGCAAGCGTCCTGAGGGCAGATACCACACTCAGTGTTTCTCTACCCCAGGACCACACAGGTTTGTGCAGCAGGGAGGAGACACCATTTTCTGAGCATGCATGCCCCTGCGATGTTGTTGATTTTCTCGACTGTCCTGGTTGACTGTTTTGAGAATTAAAGGCATTAATTTAGTAAAGGTGCTTATGACCGTACTACTTCAACTACACCTGAAGAATCCAAATTTAAATCACCACCCAGTCAGCTAAAAATTTTTTTTCACAATTCATGGGTTTCCTTTTACTCTGTTAGTGATTCTTTTGTGGAGGAGACACTTTTTAAAAAGAAGAAATCCCAGTTGTTGATTCTTTGAAGTATTTCCTCATGCAGCTTGGTTTTTGTTCGTGAGCTCTCCACTTACCCCTATGTTTTCAGGATTTCGGCCTACTTTCTCATCTAGTAGATTTAATGTTTCTGTTTTAATATTTAAATCTTTAATCCATTTTGACTGTACTGGGCTGGCCAAATAGCTCAGCAGATTAAAGTGCCTGCAAGCAGGCTCAGGGCTGGGGGACTGATTCCCAGGCCTGCTGTACTGGCCCCGCCCCCAGGGCGCACTGAGACAGCAATTGAGCCTGAGTGTGGTGGTGCACACCTGTAATCCCAGCTCTTGGGAGGTTGTAAACAGGAGGATCACTATGAGTCCGGTCTAGTAGTGAGACCCTGAACACCTTGTAGACCCTTCCCTAAAATACAAAAAATAAGCAATCAAACAAACAAACAAACATTCTGACTGTAGTTTAATGAATGGTGATAGATATGAGTCTAATTTTAGTCTTCAGCATATGGAAAACCAGTTTTTCCAGCATCATTTACTAAAAAGACTTCTACCTTTTTTTTCCAGTAAACAAGACCCAATCCAAAAATGGGCATCTGAGATAAATATGTGCTTCTCAGATGAAGAAATGCAAATGACAAAAAGTATATGAAAAAATGTTCAACATCATCAGTCATTTAAGAAGTGCAAATTACAACAACACTGAGAGTCCTCATCCCTGAAGGAATGGCTGTCATCAAGAGGTCAACCAATAACAAATGCTGGAAGGACTGTGGGCAAAAAAGAACACTTTTCCATTGTTGGTAGGAGGGCAGAGTGGTACAATCACTGTGGAAATCAGTGTAGAAATTCCTCAGAAAACTGGGATTAGGAGTCCATCCAAGCCAGCTATTCCCCTTCTTGAAGAAGAATTGAAAAAAGATCATACCACAGCAATGTATGTGCACCAATATTTAGAGCAGCATAATTTGTCATAGCTAAATGTTGAAAGCAACCCAAATACCATCAACTGAGGAATGGATAAAGAAGATATATTATTTTTATATAATGGAGTATTACTCAGCGATGAAAAAGATAAACTTGAGGCTTTTATGAGTGAATGGATGCAACTAGGGCCATACTCTTAAGGGAAATGAATCAGATCCTCGTGTGAAAACATCATGTTGTTTTGTTAGTGTAAAGTAAGAACTTGAAAGAGTAAATAAAATCTAAAAGTTACAATAGATACTATGAAAGGGAAAAATCTGTTCAAAGGGTAGGAACAACCAGGATGAGGAAAAGGACAAAGGAAAGGGAAAAAAGAAAGGGAAAATATATTTACTTATATATACAGGATAGCTTGGATAACTATGCAACATAGTAGCCATTGTTGAATCCCTACTATTTTGCTTGGTGAAATTGTGTATTGTTTTTAATGGGGTTTTGGTGTTTACTATTTTTTTTATTTTCTTAAAAAATAAGGAGAAAAAAATCACTGCCCAAGGTTACAGAATAGACAGTTGGTGGGGCTGGGATTTGAACTCCAGTCCCTGTGCTCCGGATTTCTTTGCCCTGGCTGGTGGCAGCAGCACAGATGGTCAGTGAAGACAAGGGGCAGCGGATGTGTTCTTAAGGCGCTTTATGCTGAGGCCCACTATTGAGTCAACCAGACCTAAATTTATGGGTCATTTATAATCTAGACATACTACTAAGCTTAGCTCCTCACCAAGTTGCAAATCAGCTGAGGGACTCCCAATATCCTACAGACATGATCTGTTTGACCTGATACTGTTGACTGATACAGAGCTATGAAGATTTTATTTAATTGCAAAAGTTAGATATTGTGAGATTTCATTAAAAAGCCCAGAATATAACAGTTCAGTGTACTCAGCAGCCTGATTATGGTTGTCTCTCCCACTGGCCTTTTGCATTGGCCTACTTTACATATTATGACAGTCCACCAAGAACGGGCCAATGGGGCTGAGGAGATGGCTCAGTAGAATAAGCACTTCCCTGGTGAGCGCAAGGCCTGAGTTCAATCCCTGGTTAAGCCACAAAAGAAAAAAAAAAAAGCAGGATAGTAGAACACATGCCTCCTACAATTCTTCTGAGTCAATGAATTTTTCTGAAGGGCAAGGTCTTACTCATTCTTCCAGACTGCCTCATTCTTCCAGTGCAAAGCATCTTAGGGTGCCCAACTCATATCCCCTGGGGCTTCCCACCAAGGCATCTCTAGTTGGACAAGCTAAATGGCTTGATGAGGATATTCATGTAGCTCTCCTAATCCTCCTGGTGGTAAGGAAGACCACTTTGTCTCAAAACACTGGTGTGTCTGTGTCCCAGGCCTCATTGAGCATGTGAGAAGCTTCTTGCCCAAGATTACCTCACTTTTAGGCACATTTGCTCTGCCCTGGAAGGCACAGAAAGTTTCTTATCTACTACACAATCAAGATCATCTTGTCCAGGTATCAGCAAGTACAGTGCCATCCAACTTGTGTAGTTGCAAGCAGTGACACTCAGCTAACCTCAGACCAAAGCCCCATGGCTCACTGGCCCATTGGATACCCTCTCTGTGCCCAGGCCTGTGCTCCTGCTGCTTTTTCAAGGGCAAACGAGGCTACTTGGCCTCAAGGACCAGGTAGGTGATCTTGTTCTATATTCATGAAGACTCCACTAAGTCAGCACTGACAGATCCATTTGACAGAGAAAACTGGGGCCACGCAAGAGCAACGTCCTAGCCAGTGACAGGCTATCTAATCACCAAATCCCACTTTCTTCATAGTCTAGGAAGTATGAAGACTCTGGTCTATAGCACAGAAACAAGAACGTCAGGAATCCTCTAGAGCAGGAGGAAGAGTGGGAGAGGTCCTGTGTGATGGAAGGTCAGAAACGTTCAGTGGAGCAGGGAAACTGGACCAGACCCTTGAGAAGTGCGGTGGCTGGCACGGAGGTAAGCACTGCCTTAATAGGGAATTTATGATTCATGATTAACTGAGCAGCCAGCAAGGAAGCTGTGGCGTTCCTATTTATTAAAATTGTTATCATCCAAATGCTTTTTAACCCTTCATGCTGAGAATCCCATTAGTCATGCTGTGTGTGTGCATTAGGCAAATTGGCAGGGGTGGGTTGATTAGGAATGAAGGCAGGGTGATTTAACATTCTATATTTATAATATCTACGTATGAGGAAAACAATCCGTTTTATTCAATTGCCTATACTCAGGAATTAGCTGGAGGCAGCCACATAGGATCCCACACCTCACCTGCCCCAGCAAGCCCAGTGTCGTCTCAGTTCCTCCCTTCTTCCCCCTCCCTCTGTGAGCTCAGGGAAGTGTGCAGCAAGGCCATGTTCATGCCTAGTTTGAAAGTCATGCTGCTGTGTGAGTTCAGACAGGGCAACTGCTCCCAGCTCCCCTCACAGAGATGGCCTGAGGACAAAGGCACTGGGAAGTGCTTACACCTCAGCACTGCCAAAGCGGGGAGACAAGCGTGGTCATTTAGGGATCAAGTCTTGGTTTCTGGTCTCCTAGAGCTCAAAGGCTCCGTGGTTCTTCCAGCTGTGTGCAGAATCTGAACTACCGGCCCCCACCTGTGAGCCAGTCTCAAGTGGTCCACTCTTTGGTGGGCACACTCCCCTGTATGATTCAGGCACTCTGGAGTTGCAGAGCCCTTCCCAGCAGTCAGCAGTGGTCACAGTTTCTGGGCATTGTCTACCTCTCTCGTCAGTGGTCAGCTATTTGTTGAGAGTATTTCCATGATAGGCACTGTGGAAAGAACTTTCTGGATGTTTGCTACTCTTTGTATTGATACATGTTTGCAAGACATAATAATTACACTTGTTTGGAGAGTTGGTACATGTTCATGTTACATCTTTATCATCTGTACCCTTCTGTCCCCACCATAATCCCTTTTTCCCCAGATCCCCTGGTCACCTTGATGGTTTTTCTCCGTATTTCCCACTATCTCCATTTTACTCCTTCTTTAAATTATTTATAGTTTGGATTTCTCAAACAAGAAATCATATAATATCTAGTTAGCATTATGTCTTCAGACCCATCTGTTTTCCTATAAATGATTCAAATTTGTTCGTCACTCCTTCTGGGTAGTACTCTGTGTGTAAACACCACATTTATTTATCCCTTCATCTGCTTAAGGGCACATAGGCTGCTTCCATAATTTAGCTATTATGAGTATAGGTGTGCATGTGTACCTGCAATACAATAACTCTTTTAGGAAGATGCCCAGAAGTATAGTTAGGTCAGGTGTATCTTGTATTTTTAGTGTGTTGAGGAATCTTTATTGTGTTTTGAGTTCTTAATGGTAGCCATTCTTACTGAGTAAATTGCAATATTGGTATTATTTTGGTTTTCATAGAAATTAACCTAGTGAAGGAAGTATAAGACTTCTATAACAAAGCCTACAACACTCTGAAAAAAAAAGACTGAAGAGAATATGAAATTTTGTTTTACTTTTTAAAAAATGTTATGTATTTGGTACAGCATCTCACTATGCAGCTCAGACTCATAGTGATCCTCCTGTTTTAGCCTCCCCAGTGCTGGGGTTATAGGCAGGTGCCATCATGCCTGGTCTCAGGGCCTGGCTTGGCACACCAGGCGTGGGGTGAGCATGGCATGCAGTATGGAGGATCGAACCTGGGTCCTTGTGCTTGTCTAGGCAGGTGCTTAGACTGCTGAGCTATCTCTGCAGCCCCTGATTTACCTTTTTCTATAAAATACAAAAAAGAAAATGGAAAGATATCCTCTGTTCTTAGACAGGCATGACCAATGTTGTCAATGTGGCCATATTACCAAGAATGATCCATAAATCTAATGCAACCCCAATCAGAATACTGATGACATTATTCCCAGAACTATAAAAATGTAATCCTAAAATTTATATGGAACAAGAAGAGATCTAGAATAACAAAAGCAATCTCCAGAACAAAAACAAAACAGGAGGCATCACAATCCCAAATTTCAAGTCGTATTACAAGGCATGATTCATAACAAAAATAGCATCATACTGTCACAAAAATAGACATGTTGACCAGTGGAATAGGATAGAGGGATACAGAGTACAGGGTAGAGGGTGCAGAAACAACCCCATGTTCCTTCAGCTATCTGATTCCTTACAAAAGGGCTAAAAGCATGTACTGGAGAAAAGATAACCTGTTAAATAAATAATGCTGGAAAAATGAACCTATATCCATCTCTCTCACCCTGTACTACAGTCAAGTCAAACTGGATCAAAAGATCTAAATATATAAATAGAAACAGAGTCTGCTAGAAAATAAATTAAACTCTTAAAGACATAAGTATAGGCAAGGACTTTTCAAATAGAACTTCAGTTGTACAAGCATCAACAAATGGGATCATATCAAGTTAAAAATCCTTCTTCACAATCAAGTAAACGACCAAAAGAATGAATAAATGATGTACAGAGTACAAAAAAATTATTAAGCATTCCTCAGACAGAGAACTACTATCCAGAATATATAAAGAACTAAAAAAATAGACTCTCCCTCAAAAAAGATCTAATCAAAAAAATGGGCAAGTGAAAGGAACAGACACTTTTCCAAAGAAGTATATATGGTAAATAAATACATACAAATACCCGGTTTTATATGGTTTGATTCATTTACTTCTCTCAATAGTTGCAATTAGCTTTACTTTTCCAGTGAGAGCTAGGGAAAGTATCCATTTACCGTGATTGGATGTATTAAGCATCACCATGAAAGCGCATAAAATGTGCCCTGGGAATCCCAAGGAAAAAGCACTCTAGTTAAGAGGGGGAGAGCAAGGGAGACTCTAGAATTACCTGGATTGAAAGTCGTCTCACATGGCAGTGTAGTTTTGGATGCTTTCCTATGGGATAGGCAAGTCACCACCTCACAAAGAAGCCAGTTGCTTACAAGGTCAAAAATGTTAGTGAGCCACTCCTTGGACAGATTCTGTGTCAACAAGCACTTTTAATGACAGATACACATCTTGGAAAAGAATCTACAGCTCAACAAGGATATTCATGTACACTGAGAAGGAAGTATTGTTATTCGCTTTTTGATTAGGAAGGAATATGAAGCATTTAAAAATGTGTTATTCAGCTATTTGAATTTGTGAAATTCATTTTCTGTAAAGAAATTCATTTTCTGTATGGCTTTTGTTGTTACAGGTCTATGAATGGGATCTCTCTCGGAGGCAAGAATTACAGAAGATGAAAGAATAGTGTACTTCAGCAAAGCTGTGGTGAGGTAGACATTCTCAGAAACCTGTCATTGGTGGGAGTGTAAATCGCTGCTCTTTCTGAGGATGTCTGAGCAATGTTAATGAGCTTTACAATCACTGTTGTGTGAAACTCTACTCATGAAATAGCCAGAGACTGATATATAGATTTATAACTCAAAATGCTGGTCCTCACAGTGTTATTTGTAAGGCCATTACTTCAGAAGCCATTTAAATACCCTGCAACGGGAGTTGGTTAGATAAACTATGGCCAGCTTCATGATAAAGCTGAAATAAAACATGAGCTCTACCAGAGCAGGTTTCTTTGTCTCTCTTGTTCACTACCATAGGCCCAGCACTTGATTCACAGCTAACACTTGGCAAACATTTGTTGAATGGGTGTAGCATCATAGTCAGTGCTTCTAGTTGGACCTCTTGTCCCTCAGTCTACAACTGTAGCAACTGTGCCTCATTTGTACAATGCAAAATGAAGGTAAATGTAGAATGCTTCATAGGACTATGTGTACATTAGAGACCATTAACAGGTAAGACAGCTGAAGACAAAAGCATTAAATACATGTTAGCAGCTATAATTCATAGGAGTTTTAGGAGAACAAGTTCATAGTAAGACATAGCACATCCATTAATTATGCTCAAACAGATTCACAGTACTCAATAAAATAGTAAAATACATATAGTTTAGACTTAAAATACCAAAGGGAAACTTCCTGCATGTGCTGGCTTTGGAAACACCAAGATTTCCACGAGTCTCAGAAAGCTTTGTGGTTAAAGACTGAGTTTAATGCATTTGTGCTTGGTCTCTACATTCATGATCCAGGGAGAAATCAAAGGAATTCAATCAGTCCTAGGGGAAAAAAGAGTTGTCCTTCTGGAAGCAATTATTGGAATGGAAAACAGCAGGTCTTTGAAAACTTTATTTACATCAAGCCACATGGTTAGTGTTGATTCTTGATCTTTGCTTGCTGATAAGAGGCCTCAAAAGTGAATTTTAGGCCTTGGCATGTTTCTAACATTTGCAGAGAACATCTGTGAGCCTCAGGAAATGCTTTGCCATTTTCTACTTCATGGTTTTCCTTTAAGCAACCCTGTGGTTCTACATAGGTTTTAAACTAGGGTCACTTTTCCAGAATTTCATCTAGCAATTGTCACTTAGATCTTGCCAATCTAAAGATTTCACATGGCAAGTTGTGTTTTCAGAGCTGAATATGAAACTTCTCTGTGCCATGTGCAGCCCACAGTGATCTGTGGATAAGAGCAGTGAAGATTGTTAGGGGTAACTCTGCCCCAGACAGACTTTGAGTTATGAGTTGTGTTTCCTCGGGGGCCAGAAGGCCTGGGAAGGTCAGCAGTCTGAGACACTGTACCCACCACAGTATCATGAAGCTGGTGCCTGAGACTCCCGTGCTCCAAAGGTGGGCTTACGGAGGTGGGGACTGAGAGCGGGGCCAGTCTTGTACATGAAATTCAAATATCGACTATTGAAATCGAAGAGGAAAGGCCATGAGCTTAAAGGACTCCTTAGTTATAGTACAGATTTGGAGGGTGGTCTAACCACAATTTTTTTATTGTTTTAAAAAATGCTTAAGAATTCAAGACAGGGATGTTTGGAGAGAAGACATGTTAGATGAAATGCAGAACCCCAGATCCCAGGCCAAGAGCTTCATTCATATTCAATGAATCTGGTGCAGGTATAGTTGATTGCATTTTTAACGAGTCCCTGGTGAAAATACTAATCTCAGAAGATATCCCTTTAGGAAAGAAATGCTCTTTTGCTTGAGAAATTACTTTAATTGGCTTTCAGAGGGCATGCAAAGGTAGATGACATCAGCTTAATGAACAGGAGAAAACAATGAGATTTTATATTTTTTTATTTTACAACATAATAGGGCTTGCTGCTTTTCCCATAGGCAGTCCTTGTCAGAATCTTGAGTCCTTGACTTAGGGACAGAAAAGAGCCTAAGTCCAGCTATATCAGAGCAGGCTACAGCACCATGAAGAGACAATGAGTCATTGCCTTCAGGGGCAGATAATGAATACCACTGACATTCTGTCTGACTTTTCATTTTCATTGTTTCCTCTCTTAAGATGTGATTTTCCTTCTTCATTACCGATCCTTTAGTAGAATCCTGTTTAGACAAAAACACCATATTGGCTGCATTTTGAGAGAGGAAAGAGAAGTTTGTATGCTAGACTATTTTTTGGGACACACTAGGCACAACTGGACCAGCCTTGATGAACAAGCTGAGACTCTGGCAGTGGGTGAGGTGAAGCAACAATGTTCACAGGGCTGTCTTCAGAAACCTGAGTGACACTCTCTCCCTCGGCAACTCCAGGGAAGTCCTGGGATATCACCTATATACAATAAAATATTCCTGTTTATGTGTACAATTTAATTAATTTTGGCAGCTGTGCATCCTTATATAATCACAATCAATAAAGATATCTACCTCTGTCAACCCAAAAATTTCTTTTGTCCATTCAATGCAACTATTTAAAATATCTTAATCACAACCAACTTTTGCCACTGTATGTTAGTTCTGTCTCTTTTAGAGTTTCAAATAAACAGAATTATACATTATATATACTTTTTCAATAATTATCTTTTAGGGCCAGGGAGATAGCTCAATAGAATAAGCACTTGCCTGGCAAGCACAAGGACCCTAGTTCAATCCCGGTACTGCAAAATAATAATAATAATAATAATAATAATAATAATAATAATAATAATAATGATGATGATGATGATGATGATAATAATAATAATAATAATAAAATTTTAGATTCCTCAGGTGGCTGAGGAATACATTACTTAGTTGGCCAATCTGACTGTTAATTCTGATATGTCAGCTTCAGTGCATGAAGAAACCCTTAGCGCACTGGGAGAGCATGCTTCTGGATACATCTGGAAGGGTTCTGGAACTGTGGCTTTGGGTGCTGTAGAGTCATCAGTTCATTCCTCCCGGATGCTCTCTCCTCCTCCACTGTCTGACTGCTATGATCTGAGGAACTTTGTTCTCCACCCCCTTCTGCTGTGATTTGCTGCCTCAGAGTCAGCCACCTGTGGACTGAATTCCCCAAACCATGAGCTGAAGTAAACCTCTTCTCCTATGAATTGTGAGTGTCACACACTGTGTTCACCAACCAGAAAGCTGACCAATAAACAAAATTGGTACTAGGACTGAGGTCACCACTGAATGTAATTTAAAAGACTTTGGAACTTTGGCTTACCAGAGAATTTTGGAAGGCTTTAGAGAAGCGGGCCAGAGAAACCCCAGAATGCTGTAAGCAGAGTTTTATAGTGATTCTGGTTGGAGCTCAGTATACCAGGATCCTGATGTTCTGGAACGAAGACAGTAAAACCTGAGAGATTTCAGTTGACGACAAGGACCTCATTGGCCATTAGAGGGCACGTGTGTTATACCCTTGCAGAAAATCTGTCTACATTTTGCCCTTTTCCTGAGACTTTGCAAGAGACTGGGGTGAACCATTTACCAATTATTTAAATATGTAGTGATCAAAATTGCATATGTTTCGCTAATTTTTATAAGATAATATAGTAGGAAATATAAAAATGACAATTTTATCAAATTCATTCAGTACAAAAATTGACAGGTTTGAAATGATACCTGCTTGAGTGGTGCTCAAAATAATAAAACATAAGTAAGCATACTACATGATTAATGTTCAAGGCAAACTCTCACTGTGGTGAAAGAAAATGGACTAAAGATCCAGGGGCCAGGGAGATAGCTCTGTAAAATAAGCACTTGCCTGGCAAGTGCAAGGGCCTGAGTCCACTCCCTGGTTCCACCAAAAATAAATAAAATAAAAATAAAGATCCAGCAGGGGAAATTTTAAGATAGTCTAACATTTGTACTATAGCATAAGTACTATTGGCTGCTTTTAGCTAGATTTATAATGAGAATTAAGGGTAAAGGCTAAAGCAGAAAATTTCAACATATTTTAATTTTCGAAGAAAGAATCATGTGTAAAGTTGGGGCAAAGGAAGTCTGGAGGCTAGCATGAGTAGCGCCAATAAAAAGAAACAAACTAATTTATACAGGGGACAAGAAGGACAATGTTCCAGGAACACCCAAGAATCACCAAGACTCCACCTATGGCAGGCTCAAGAGCAAAATGTGTTCATCTTTCATTTGCAAAGAAAGTCCCTGAGCACCCTGGTCAAGAAGGGCCTCTTGGGGAATTGGTTCTGTGAGATTCATTTCACTATGCTCAGCCACGCGAGCACTCACAGGCTGCTGTGGCCCTGTTCCAAGGGGACCAGGCTGCTGCTTCTGCTGACAGCAGACCATGGCATCATCCTTGTGGTTCTGGTTTACCTGCTATGCAGAATACAAGGGTTGTGGGATCAAGGAGGCTTCCAGGCAGATTTCAGGAAAATATGAGAGCTCACACAAGGAGCCCCTGAGACAGCAGTGCATGAAGCTGTGGAGATACAGCCAAGGTGCAGTGGAGCCCCCATAAAGTCACAGAAGCCATGAATATGAAGTGTCAGCCAAAGAATGCTGCAGGCTATGAACTGATACAGCCATGAAAGAGAGGACTTGTGCGTTAGGACTGGCAAGGCCACAAGATTGGCACTATTTGTGCTTTTTTAGAAGTCACATTTTATTTTTGTTATTTTTTGGAGTAGATGTCTCCATAAGCCTCATGCAGGCATAAGTGGGGCTTTGTCAGAGGTTGCTGTCAATAGGGTATGTATGCTGGGACTGGCTCATAGAGCAATCCTAGGATCAAGGGCACTAGGATGAAGGGCGTGAACACTACCTGCCCTAAGTAGCCTGGATAAGCTATCAGGGAGAGAAAGAGCTATGACTGTACCTCATTGCTTTGTTACTTTCAGTCTGGCACAAACTTTTTCTTCTGTGCTGCCTGTCTGCTGTTCCACCCTACCTTAAAGCCAGCTGATTATGAGCTGGAGCCTCTATAAACATTGAGCTAAATAAATCTTTTGTACATTAACTTTGAGTGTCAGGTATTGTTATGATTTGTGTATAGGTGTCTCCCCAAGCCTCATGCAGTCTTGGGGGCTTCTGGAGTTCGTGATTGATTGTTGTGGATGCTGCACCTGCCCTGGGGCAGGTAATTTGCATTACAATGTAAGATGGGAAGGGAAGCCAGCTGCTTGAGCTGCTGCTACCCCTCGCTTGAGTTCTTGCTCTTTGCAGCTGCCCTGAAAGGTTGTTCTCTACCATGTACCAGGCTGCTTTGGAGCCCGCTGAGTATGAACTGAAACCTCCAGTAACTGTGAGCTAAATAAACCTTTTCTTCCTTCAATTTGGGTAGCTAAGACAGGTATTTGAGTAACTAAGACAGATATTTTTGGATCAACGATAAAAATAACTAAGAATTTGGTGCTAGAGAAATGGGGTCATTGCTGCGAGTTACCTGGTGGTGTGATGTATGAGCCTTTGGAATTGACTTGTGAGAAGAGTTTGGGTAGGTTTGGAGATGCTGCCTGAAAAAGTAGAGCTGGAATACCTTAGGCCATACTTGATGGGAAATTCTGGGATCAGAGTTCAGAAGATGAATGCTGACAGAAATGATGCTGATAAAGATCAGGTCTGGGAGGTGTCTGCTGGGAAGAAAGACTGCACTGGTTGCTAGATTTTAGTTTGTCTGCCTTATGCATGTGTCCAGAGACTGACTGAGATTGAGATTAAGGCCTGAGGACTAATTAATCTTGCTGAAGAAATGTCAAGGTATGTAATATAAACACTGTGGCAGGGCTATTGGTGGGGACTTTCAACCAGATCTATGTTGAGAATCAAGAGCAAGGAGTCCTGGAGAATGATTTAAAACATTGTGAGTTTGGTCAGGAAGGAAGCTCCAGTCCTGTGGACTGAGAAGACAGGGCAACGGAGATCTTGATTGATAAGAAGAAACAAGAACACAGAGAAGATGGCCTGAGGGTATCACAAGAAGTTGCAGAACACCAACCTTTGCAGCCTCAAAATGGCAAAAGTGAAAGAATTTGCTTTGAAAGACCCAGAGCACCATGTTTCCAAGTGGTTCCAGCCTAAGGAAGCATTTCTTACTGTATGCAGGATTATTATATACGTTAGATGAATTATTAACTTGATTTCTTTTTTATTTGGAGGTTAAGTATAGTTCATGGAGAAGTGTACAGGTGCAAAGTTACAAAAGGCTTGATTGTGATCACTAATCCTGATACACTGGCTTTGTTAGATTAAGAAACAGCAGGGCCAGGGAGATGGCTCAGTGGAATAAGTACTTCCCTGGCAAGGGGTGAGTTCAATCCCTGGTTCAGCCAAAAAAAGAAATAGAAGGAAGGGAGGGAGGAAGGGGGAGAGAGAGAGAGAGAGAGAGAGAGAGAGAGAGAGAGAGAGAGAGAGCAAGCAAGCAAGCAAGCTAACAGATTAGTAGAGCAAGGCCCTACTAGGGCATTTTGATAGTTCAGGGAGTCCTTGGTCTTGAGTTCTGGTTTATCCTATCTGGCACTCTTCTCCAGCCACAAACTAGGCAGATGCGCATTCCACATGCACTTCTGTCATGATTCTCCTGCCTTGGAGCTAGCTGATGATGGATTGAATTCTCCACACTGTGAGCCCTGTTAAAGGAACTAAGGAGCTCACACAGGGACAAGAGGAGAGTTAAACCTTTCCTCCTGTAAGTTGTATCAAGTTTGACCCCACCGACAGCAAAGCCAAGTAATCTAGGCAATGGCTTTGGCGAGCAGCAGCTCTGTATGACTGTACCAAAACACATTTTATTGAGTCACCTTTTAGCTTGCCATTAGTTTAGTTGGCCATTTCATGTAGTTGGAATGATTTATAGTTTTGGAATTATATTATAAAGCTGTTGCAAACTTTTGTGTTCAAGACTTCTATTTGTCTTACATGAATACATTGAAGTACAATTCCTGAGGAGGTAAGCACATGATAGTAAAAAAATTCCTCTTTCTCAGAATGGTTGTACTGCTTTTATTATTATCTGCAACATATGAGAATTTTAGTTGCTCTACACCAGTGGCAATTGTGTTATCAATCTTTTTAAATTTAGCCCTTTTAATGATATGTCCAGTATTTTCCCACAGTTTTAATTTGCATTTTCCAGATGATTAATATTGAGCATTTTTTTGCATGTTCATTGGACATTTTGAAAAGTGTTTGTTCTAAATGTTTGCCTAACTTTTAAAAGATTTTAAGTCTTATTTTGAGTTGTAAATTTTCTTTATGAACTTTGAGTATTTATTCTTTGCCAAATGTTAGCTATTTTCTACCCTCTATGGCCTGCTTTACTATTCTTTTGATCCTGTCTATGAAATAGTAGCTGTAAGTTTTGGTTAAATCAAATTCATTGGATTGTTTTCCTGTTGGATACATCCTATAATGATATTTGCCAAAGTAAAAGTTATGAATATTTTTATCTATTTTCTTGTGGGAATTTGTGGTTTTTTAAAATTTTGATCTGTGACTTATTCAAAGTAATTTTTGTCCTATTAGGGAATTTTAAAAGTTAATGGTCTTTTTTTAATATTAGGATGAAAGAACTCAGTTATTCACCACACTGAAAATTTAATATCAATTAAATTTTCAGTTGTTAAGCTTATTGTTTTTTAAATAGTGAATAAATATTGAATTTTGTAAACTATTTTCTGTATCCATTGAGTTTTTATTTTTTCCTATTAATAAGTAAAGGATACCAAGTGATTTTTACCTATCAAATCAACTTGTATTTCTTGCATGAATCTTATTTGATTATGGTAGAATAGCTTTCTATATATTTCTGAATGTTCTTGGCTATTTTACAAAAAATTTTTACATGTATGCTCATGAACGGTATTACTTTGTAGGTTATTTTTCTAATGTACTTTTTTTTGGTACCAGGGATTGAACTCAGGACTTTGTGCTTGCTAAGCAGGCACTTATGCCGCTGAGCTATCTCCCCAGCCCTCTAATGTACTTTTATCTGCACTTAAGGCCACAGGTTTTCTCTGACCAGTTCCTTACCCTCATCTCACAAATTTTGAAGTGTGTTTTCATTTTCATTCACTATATTTTCTAATATCCTTTGTGATTTACTATTTGGCCTATAAGTTATCGAGAACTATCTTGTACAATTTCCAAATGTTTGAAGATTTTCAAGACCAATATTGGAAAATACGATTTCTAATTTATTTTATTGTGATAAAACAAGCATGCTCTGCACAGTTTTAATCCTTTTAAGTTACTGTTGAGTTGAATAGGACACATCTTATCTATGAAGAGCTGTGTTCTAATATTTGTGGACTGCTCCATAAATATCAGTTGTGTTGGGCTGGCAAGATAGCTCAGCGGTCTAAAGCGCCTCTCAGGGACCACGGTTTGATCCCCAGCACCACATGCCATGCCAGCCCCTCCTCCCAGGGAGGGCTGAGCTGACCTCCCCCCCCCCCCCGCAAAAAAAGAATCCGTGATGTATAGCGAGACACTGTAATAAATAAATGAATTAAAAAAATAATCAGTTGTGTTAAATGGGTTGATGTCTACACTGAAGCCTGCTATCTTCCTGCTGTTTTTCCCTTTATACTTTTATATCAGTTACTTAGCAAGAAAGATTGGAATTTTCCCAGCATTACTATCTGCTTGTCTATTTCTCATTTCTTGCCTCTCGATTTTTGCTTCATGAGTTTGGAGCATTGTGGGAGGGATTTAAAATTTTAAATGAGGGATTTAAATTTAAACTTCAAAATTTGCTGAAACATCCTCTATCCTTATGAACATACTTTTTTTTTTTTTTGAACATACCTTCTTATCCCTTGTCATAGTCTTTATCCTGAAGTCTGAAGTTCATCTTGTTATTGGTGATTGTGCCCAGTCCAACTTTCTTATTAACATTTTCACAATAAATTTTTCCATCTTTTTATTCTGACTTTCTATTTAAAGAGATTTCTAGTGAATAAATCTTGCTCTTTGAGATCGACTTACAAGAGTGGTCTTTTAAGTTGAATGTTTAAACTCCATTTAACTGAATCTAGCGGTACTGTGGGGCTTCAATCTGCCATCTAGCTACTTGACTTCTACTTGTCTCATCTGGTTTTCGTGCCTTTTTGTCTTTCCCTAACCTTTTTGGGTAGGACTCTTAGAAATTATTTCATCTTTTTTTTTTTTTTTAATTATTTCATCTTATTTTGACTACTGGATTACTAATCTGTCATTTAATTTAACATAATTTTGATTTTAGTGATTGCTGTAAGGTGTGCATAGTACAACCTGCAGTCAAATTTGCCCCACTACCTGTTTTCAATTAGCAATAATCGCACCTCGGATAAACCTCATTGGCTACAATACTGCCACTGCACAAAGCTACCTGTTTTTATAAAGCTTTATTGAAATACAATCTCCCTTTCTTATATACATGGTGTCTGCGTTCCTCTATCCTGTTGATGTTTTCTGATGCAGTACAGAGTTGAACAGCACCTGTGGTGGATTTCCAACTGGTGGTCAACTTATGACACACAGCTGAGCTAATCTAGCATGGTGCTGGGTGTAGGAGGCTTACCTGAGGACTGTTGCCAGCAGCATATGAGGCAGAACCAGGGAAGCTGTTGAGAGGCTATTAGGGAAGCTGTTTAGAGAAGCTATAGGGGAGCTATTGAAAGCTGTTGGTTCTCTTGGGCTATACCACTGGAGAACCTTACCATACTGTTTTGCTTAATGAACTTGATTATTCTCATTGGAGGAGGAGCTCAGGACCTCATTGTCACTGAGAATGGCTACAGTTCACTTTGCAGGATCTCTGGTCCTCACTTTGAACATATCTTCCTGGCTCCGGAGGGGAAGATGGTGCACTGCTCAGCCTCCTGAAGAAGCTTAACATGTTGGCTTTCCTGTAGAGAACTCAGCTTTCCTCTTCACTGGAGGAGCTCTGGACCTCACTGTTGCTGAGGACAGCTATGGTACTTTTCAGGGGAGCTCTGAATCTTATCTTGAGCATTGCTTCCTGGCTTCATTTCAGATCCTTCAGCCTGCTAGCACAGATCCTTCACCCCACTGGTATGGACTCCCTAGCTTCTGACCTTTGGGCCTTCCCAACACATATCTGTGAAGCAGGCTTGAGTGAGACATTGTGGGCTCTAGGCCTCCAGTTGGACTTGGGGAATGCATTGCTATGAGTTTTTTGTTTCTAGTTGGACTCATGCAGGACATTATGTTCCAGGCCCCCTAGATGGATTCTTTGGTCTTTAGTGTGGGACAGATTCTTGTACTCTTGGTATATGATTCTTTGGGAGATTTATTTAAAAATAATATTATAACATGTGTCCTATATTGCAGTGACGAAACCCAACATCCGTTCATGATTTTTAAAAGGCTAAATAAAATAAGTATAAAAGATCTTTATCTCAACGTGATAAAAGTCATTTATGACAAGCCTACTGCCAATATTATTTCAAATAGGGAAAATCTGGAAACTTTTCCTTTCTTCTATTTTTTTTTTTTAATAATTTTATTGAGGGGCTGGGGAGATAGCTCAGTAGAATAAGCACTTGTCTGGCAAGTGCAAAGGCCTGAGTTCAATTCCCAATTCTGCAAAAACAAACAAATAACAACAACAATAATAATTTTACTGAGAAATTACATAGTTCTGTAGCTTTTCACAGTCTATCTGTAAATATAAAGTTGATTTTTTTTTTTTTTTTTTTTTTTTTTTTTTTTTTTTTTTTTTTTTTTTTTTTGTGGAACTGGGGATTGAACTCAGGCCCTTGTGCTTGCCAGGGAAGTGCTTATTCTACTGAGCCATCTCCCCGGCAAAGTTAATCTTCTTATATCAAAACATAAATACTGAAATATAATATACTTCCACTTTCCCCTTGTACTACCTTTTATTTCTGCCCATTACAAACTTACAAAATATATTTTTATTATACTCACTTTTAAGAGTCAATTAATTTTTAAAGATGTTAGGAAATAACAAATACTTTATACCTCCCCTTACATGTATCTATCTTTGCTTTTCCTTTCTTTTTTACGTCATCTACAAACTGGCAACAAATATTCTTATATCAGATTCTAGGTCAATGTGTTTTTGCAGTTCTTTCATTTAATACTTTATAATGGTCCAAATGTCTTTGCATTGTTTCAGGTGAAAAGTCTTTTTTTTTTTTTTAATCTTTCCTCCTTTGTACTGATGGATTTTTTCTTTTGTTACTTTTAATACCTCTTTCTTTGCCACACATTTGAAAAGCCTGGTTGACATGTGCTCTGGTAACCTTTTCATTATCCTCAGGCCAAATGAATGTATTTTTTTAGCAAAACTAGGCATTGTCAGCCACTATGCTTGTAAGTATTTCTGTTTCCACCTGGCCCAACCTCTCCATCTGGACCTCTACGAAAACCCTTCAGGTTTCCTTTCCCATTGTCTCCTCAAAGGCCACTACTACATCTGCTGTGGATGTTTCTGAATCTTGTTTTCTATGTGATTCATTTGAGTAGCTTTTATTATTATTAATCTTCAAATTTATTAATATTTTCTTGTATAATATATAATGTTCTTAATCTTTCCAGAGAAATTTTTATCAAAATATATGTTGTATTGTTTTTAATCTCTAGAAGTTTCATTTTGTCTTTTTAAATACAAGATATTCCATTTCTTTCCTTACTACATTTATATTTAATGTTCACCTTTGGTTCTCTCAATACAACTTAATATTTTTTTCTTAAAGTCCTTGCTTGCTGATTCTGTCATCGTATTTTTCATCTGTTTCTGTTGACTTATGTTTCCTGACTGTAAAACATAGTTGCCTACTTTACCACAACCGACAAAATTTTATTAAATAACAAATTTTGTTTTCTGAGTCTGGAGGTTTTGCTCTGCTCTTTTAAAAAAATGTTAATCTTTTGTCTGGCAGACAGATAAATAACCAATTGGTTGGTTTAATCCTTTGAAGACTTGCTTCTAAGACACCTAGGACCCAGCTTAAGCAGGTTTCACCCTAGGACTAAGTTAGCTCCACTCCTGAGGTAGGACACCTGTGGGTCTACTGACCATCCCAGGTAATCTATGAGGGCTTTCCAGGGTTGCTGGTTAGATACAAACGTCTCCCAGCTCTGAGCTCCAGGAATTGCTCAGCCTGCATCCCAGTAAACCGTTACCTGGTTTAATATAGTGTAATGATCCATCAGAAAGTTCTGTGCGTGATTTAGTATTCATCATAGACTCCAAAAACTCCTTTGGCACGCTGTTCTTTCTCTGAAACTTCGCTTCACAGTTTAGATAACCTGGTGTGGTGGTTGGTACATTGTGTCAACTTAAAGACTTGGCAGGCTTGGCTGGATCTGAAAGCTTGGCTGGATCTGCTTGTTGATTCCACGCCCTGCGGCTGGGGGACCCCACCCTAGGGTGGGGAGGACCCTCCCCAGAGTGACTCAGCACGAAAACCATATATAAAGGAGTTTGAAAGAAGTTTCTGCCTCCGACTTCAGGGGGAGGAGTTGTGATCCTCGCTGGGCCACTTCACAGCTAGGCCCCTTCCCGGGAGCTTGATCTCTGCAGCCGCTCTGCTCTGGAGGAGCTCGGATCTTTGTGGCGGAGCTCTGGTCTACGCCACAGGCACTGCGCCCCCTCTGCCCTTCGTTGTTTTCTGCTGCCAAGAACTGCCGTTGTTTGCCTTGGAGCCAGCAAAATATAGATTAAAATCTCCACTAACTGCGAGCTAAATAAACTTTTCTTTCCTTTATTTTGGGTGTTAGTATTTTGTCCCGGCAGCGAGTGAAAAGTAACCAAGACACCTTGGAATCCTAGAAGTGCAGTCACTGTCTTCTCCACCTATACCGGGGTGCTCTGTGCAGGATTCCTCATCCTCCAACGGGTCCAGAATGTAACTCCAGACAGCAAGCCAGTGCACTGCCCTTGCTGCCCTACTCAGGAACCACAATAATGAACTGCCAGTTGTCCAATGTCTGTAACAGTTGTTCATGGTTTTTTGTTTTGTTTTCAGTTTTCTTACGGTATATGATAAGGGAGATGTCTAGATCCTGTAGCCTTATTATGGCATCAAGTGGAAATTCAGTAATTTCATTTGCATTGGTCCATCACAGAAAAGTGAAATCCTCAGATATAAGTTGAGATAGTCAACCATGGCATTCTGCATTTGTAGAAGTACGATGTTTAAGATAGGAGTTGACCAGCCCATGGTCCTCTGTTCATAATTGATCATTTGGGCACTTGTTTATCCTCTGAGTATGCTTCGAGCAACATCCTGGTCAGCACCTGCAGTCAGCACTGAGAATGCCACACTGCATGAAGCACATCCTTTTTCCTTCAGAAAACACACAGACCAGGAAGGAGTGGGCAAATACCATGGAAGTATCAATGCCTTCAGGGCAGTCATGCAGTAAAGACCAGAGGATATGAGAGATATCCTTTGTATCTGCGCAGAAGCAGAGTATGGAGATAGCCTTTCTGGAGGAGATGATGGCTTATAAGCGGAGGCCTGAAGGCCAAGTAAGAAAGAAAACTGTCAGGTAGAGGTGAGGAGGGTCGGAGCAGAGCACATATGTGCAAAGCCCAATTAATGTCTTCTAATAAATGAAAGAATTTCAGAGTGATATGAGTCTGAAAAGAAATGTAATTGATCAGTAATCAAAGTCTTGTCAAAAATTTAGTTCTAACCTAGAAGAATTATGGAACTATTGAATAGTTTACCTGGGTGAGTAACATGACTTAGTTGGTGTTTCTAAAGAGTGTCATGAGTTATAGTTTGGAAAATGAGTGTCAACAAGAAAAATAGTGATCCATCAGAAAGCTAACAACACAATGAAAATAAATATTATTGGATGCTGAATTATGTTATTGGAAATGAGAATCACAAGAAGTAAATAAACGAAAATATTCAGAAAGTAGGGCCGGGGAGATAGCTCAATAGAATAAGTGCTGGCCTGGCAAGCGCAAGATCTCTGGCACCAAAAAAAAATTTCAGAAAGTAAAATCAGCTGAGCTTGAAGACTACTGCACTTGGAGAACTATCCTAGTTCAACATAGGAATTAATAAGCATGTAGAGATCATAGATAGTGCCCAGATTTTAACTTGGTCAAGCTGGAATTTTCTGTTAAGAGATCGTTTTGGCCTCTCTTGGAGCAATAGTTGTCACAGATACAAGGCCAGTGTCCTATTTTACTGGGCCTTTGTATTTCCTATGGCAGTTTGAGACCATTTTCTCCCTATGTTCTGCCTTGCACATGCTGCCTGTTACGGCATTTGGAACCTGTGTGGGCTGAGTTTGCACAGCTGCCCCCTGGCTCTTCAGGTGCATCCTTGGGTCCATTGTATCTCACTTTCCACTGTGGGCTCCAGAATCTATTCCCCAAGAGTGATGCCAAGTTTTTTCTGACTCATGGAAAACTGAGACATAAAACTGAAAATATAGAAAGTGAAGGTATAGCTCTTTGCTTAGTATCCCAAGCCCCAGGAACCACCCCCTAAAATGAAATAAAACAAACAAATATGATAAAGAATGCTTCAAGGTCATATGTGACCAAGTTGGACATTGTATAATATAATAGCCTTTAATGAGATAAGAAAGATGATGATTTCCTTACAGGGTAGAGACTAACATCTTCAGCCTATAAGGGATGGACATGAGAAATTGAAGAAATGATCAGGAAACATGTTAGGACTTAGAAAAGACTGCTAATCGTCCCATCATATTGGTTCATCTCTTCTTCTGTGGTAACAGAACCTTCCATTCTTAAGTGAGTGTGTGACCCATAACGAAACTGTTGTCATTGAGTGTGTCAGAGTCCCAAGTGCATACAGATGACACACTCAAAACAAGATAAGATGGGATTTATCATAAAGGGGCTATTTGCAAAGACTGTCCGGAGGAATTGTAACTATGGTGCAGTACTCCAGGTCATAGTCACCTGCTACCTCGCCTAGGGCTTAATGAAATGAAGAGAAGGAAAGTAACAGTTACCAGAAGTTTTAAAGAGAGAGGTCCAGGTAGTGTCAATCTTTTTGCAAGAGTCGATTGCCCAGGGTAAATGAATGGAGCCACCCCAGTGCAGTGTGGAGGGGAAGGATCCAGAGAAATGGATAGCCAACCACATTCCTCCTCAGCCTCCTTGATCTTCTGCTACAGCCCCTTCTGTCTGGACCACAGCCATAGAAGCTGGAGGCCACCAAACACCACTGATGTGGTCCACAGGACCTAGTAGGGCAGAGAGAAGAATGACATGAGTGTTATACTTTGGCCAATGGTTTAAAAATACAACTTTTTTTTTTTTTTTTTGGCAGAACTGAGGATTGAACTCAGGCTCTTGCCCTTGCCAGGCAAGTGCTTATTCTACTGAGCCATCTCCCTGGCCCTACTTTGGCCAATGGAAAGTAAGTAGAAATGATGTATTCAGTTCAGGGAATATGGTTTTAAAAGGTGAAGCCTATTTTTCTCCTTATAGGTGACATGATAACTGGATTTTAAGCACAAGATGGAAGTCATACAGAGACAAGTGTGATAACAGGAACCTGAATGCCTAGTTAATTGAGATACACAAACATGTATTATTTTTAAGTCATTATTATTTTGGATTTTCCATCACTTGTAGCTGATACAAACCCTAAGCAATTCAGGGAGCAAATAGAAAATTCTTTTAGAATATGGAAGTATTACTTATATATTTTTTCTTTTCTTTCTTTTTCTTTTTTCCTTTTTTTACTTGTCACCATCTGAAATGGACTTTGTCTAATTTGAGCAAAGGAAAAATTTACTGGGGGTGTCTTAAATAATCAAAGGAAATGCTGAGCTACCAAGATAAGAGGACCTAGGGCAAGTCTAGTCTCTCAGAATTCTTCATGGCCTTTCTCCTTGGAGGACTGCCACAAAAACACGAGTCCCCCCCAAAAAATAAAAATGAGTTCCGGGGGCTGGGGGCACAATTTAGCAGTATAACTCTTGCATGGCAAGTGCATGGTCCTGAATTTGATTCCTAGTTCCAAAAAAAAAAAACTAAGTTACCTCCAATGACTCCCGGTCTCTTCTGCAATTTATTCCAAATTTCAACTTTCGTTAGTAATGAAAGGAGGTATCGCACCACAGAAGGTTCCCCAGGACTCTTACAGCCGAGAGGCTTGTGACTCAGTTGTCCTGAAGGTGAGTTAAACGGATGAGTGCCTGCCTTGCACCACACTCTAGGTCACTCCTAAGTCTGTGTGCCTCCCAGTGAAGTCACAACCCTTTGAGGGCATGTTTTATGCCTACTCTGGAAGCACCAAGGACAAAGAAAATTGTCTGGTCCTCAGTAGATGCCAAATGTCTGTGTCTGATGTTAAGTCTTGCTATAGGAGTAGAGCTGGGAAGCCAAAAGACTTTAGCCAAATTCATCAAAATGCTTAATATCTACTATGCTAAAGGACCAACTTTGGATACGATTAATGAGGAAAAGCCATTAAGTGCTTTTAAGTACCACAGCATGGCAGGGAGGAGGAGGATGTAAACAAATCGTAGCAAGGTGGTTACGTGCTGAGGTAGGAATAAATATAAGTTGCTTGGGAGCAGAAGGGAAAGAGCCTGTGAGGTAGTTAGAAGAAGTGGCAACTGGGGTAAACTGAGTAGGAGTTCCACAGATATTAATGGGGAAGGAGACCGGAAAGCAAATGGAAGAACACTTGCAGAGCTTATGGAGGCATGAAAATGCCCAACCATGTTCAGGGGAAAGCTCAATGAACCCACAAGTTCCATCTGATCCCCATCTACCCCCTTGAGAGTGGTCTGCAGGGTCCCTGTTCCATGCAGGGTGGCCAGCGGGTCAGAGATGACTGCACTGCAACCCTCACCTTAAACAGGCACAGAAAACACTGCAGCCTTGATTAGATGAGTGTATACCCCTGGAGGGGCAAGTCTCAGCACAAAAGTGGAGCCCAGAGCTCGGGCAGTAGCTGGGATTGCAGATGCTGTGCTAAAGCTCTGGGTACTTCACCCTGTAAATCATAGGCCCCTCTGAAATTTTTCCTGTGTGTTTGTTAAACTAGAAGATTCTTTTGCAGAAGTTGCTTGGAACTCTTCCACTCTGAGGAAGGAAAATGCCATTGCTTTGCTCTTGCTAGGGATTTTTCATACACAGCAACATTTCAGACAAATTCTCAGAAACAGACAGGACTCTGAGGCCAGCATGGGATGGGTGTGAGGCCAAGAACAGAGAGGGAGTGTTGTGTCCTTGTAAAAAAGAGCTGCTCATCTGAACACTGTTTGTGTGTAGGGTTCAGGTGCTTAAATTCTTCCTCCACTTCAGAAACAGTCCATGCCCCATCAATCAAAAGCCTTGATCTCTTAGTCAAGAACATAGTCAGCTGCAAACTGCTTAAGTGGGCGAGAGTTCACTTGTGTCAAATGAAGAGGAATCCAGGAGAAAGCAGTCCACCAGAAGCAGAGGTCCAGCTCACCCATGTTTCTAGGGTGGCATCTACACCTCTAGATCACCCTCCTATCCCAAGAAGGGAGAAGAGGGAGGAAAGGCTTCTGATAAAAAGGTTTGGCTTTCTTATTTAGAATTAATGCCCTTCCTAGAGGCTTCTGCTTACATTTCATTTGGCAGAACTATGTACTCCTAAAGGGACACTGGAAAATTAAGTGTTCTAATAGAGCATATTTGCTGCTCCACCAACCTAAATTAGTCAATCTGCTGAGGCTGGAGGGAGTAGGAGAAGGGGAAATGGACAGCAAGAAGGCAATAAATGTGATCTCACTCCAAGTTTCCAAGTGATCTTTAAGGTAGATAATGTTATCTTTGTTCTACTGATGGGAAAATGGATTCAGAAAGGAAGGCAAAGTATCCAAAGTCACCTAAATAGTGAGTCATAGAGCACAGATTTCTAAGCGGGTCTGTATTATTCTAGCAGCAAATATGTTTTCATGATATCATTCTGTCTCCTTCAGCTGTGTGACCTTGAGGAATCTGCTAAAACTTCATGAGCTCAGCTCCACAATGTGCAAAATAAGGGCAATTGTACCTGTCTCAAAGTTTCTCAAGCACTTGAGTGGGAAAAATAATATCAGTGGAACACAGCGCATTAGCCACTTACCTCCTGCCTAAGTGGCTCGTTTGCTGTTGACAAGTAGTAGTAACTTTTTTGAGGATCTGCCTGAACACTGGCATTTGAACTTAGAAGTAAAATCTGTTCCCTGGCATTCTGTTTGGGCCCCATCTCAGTTTCCTAGGAATTTCTACGGGCTGGGCTTCCTTTGTCCACTTCAGTAGCTGCAGATGAATTATGAGCCACATTCCACAACAGCTCAGAGGAAACATGATATGAAACCATCCCTCCTGGCTCTTTCACTTACTTCCCCATGAATGCTTTCAACTAGAGCTAAAGTTGGGGTGTTTCTTGGCAGGTTCCTCCAGTGCCACGCCAAAGACAAGGCCAACCTCCTGAGCATAAGCGTCAGGGCATTCCTAGAGCTGCAGACCCATGGCAGCCTATGGGACCCGTACTTCTAGATCCAGTGCTCTTTGGCCTCGCCTGGAGAGGCACAAGCTGGTTCTCTGGCTCCCTCTTCTTCAACCCCTCTCCCACTTCTCTAGGAAGAACTTGTCATCTTTACATTTTATTCTGCATTAACATGGGCTTCGTCCATAATCTCCTTCAGGGACACACATAACACATCTGGATTGAATTACACTTCAGTGCATCAAAACTCTGGTTCTGCTTTACCGGCACACCAAAACCTTAAAAAGAAAAAAATAGATGGTAGAATTGATAACCATAAAGACAAGGAAAGGAAAGTGTTGCTGTAGTCTGAATGTCATATCCTCCCCAAAATTATGTTGAAATATTGGCCTCCCCACTGATGGAATTAAAAAGTGAAATCTTGATAAGATCGTGAGAATAAAGTCCTCATAACTGGGTTTGGAGCATTTATGAAAAAAGAAACCAGAGAGACTCCATTGCCTTTTTTGCTTTATGAGGACACAGCAAGGAGGTGCTGCCCATGATGGAGCAGGCTGTCACCAGCCACCAAATCCACTAGGGCCTGGGCTTGGGCTTCCCATACTCCAGGACTGTAGAAGTAGATGCTGTTTATAAGCCATCCAATTTTTGCTATTTTTGTTGTAGCAGATAAGATATGCTTATTAGAGGTGGGAGATACAATTCACGCACAGAGCATTTGCCTGGCACGTGGAAGGCCCTGGGTTGGATCCCCAGCACCAGAAAAAAAAAAAAAAAAAAATGTTCATGAGATAATAAAAGAAGGAAGCAATGAACAAAGGAAGGAGAGAAGGAAGGAAAGAAAGGAGGGAGGGAGGGAGAAAAGGAAGTCAAAGACCAAATTACTAAAAATCCTATCACCCTTTCCTTCCTGTCTTTGAACCTCCTAATCACTTATTTACATATCAGGTATGGGGAGTCATAGACCAATTGGAGCAGACTAAGAGCTCAAGCAGAGCACAGAGGCTTCTTGGGAGGTCCAGGGTCCCTCTCTTGGCTGTCCAGGTGTGCTCATCTCCTGTGTTAGCACATCCATCAGTCCCGCTGTGTTCATTCTCATTGCTCCCAACTACTGTGCAATTATCCCATACATTTTAAAAACTTTTTCTCCACTTTGGGAGCCTCCAGTTCTCCACTACTCCAGATGGTGCTAGAATGAACACGCTGGAAAATATATTTGTCAGGTACATTCTGGCACTTCTGAGTAATAGAGTCCTTGAGATGGGATTTGGCTGGAGACCCTAAAGTTGTATTTCTGCTAAACAGTATGAGAATACCCACTTCCTCAGAACCCTCTGAGGTAGATAAATACTGACCTTTCTGGCTCCTGCAAACACTGAACAAGCACTTCTTTACTTAGTTAAAGTGTCTCTGGTTAGCATTGATATGGTGACTCTTCTGGCATGATGATGTCAGCATTTGATTGTAGGAGTGAGTGGGCCCGACAGCCGTCCTTAAGAATACTTTATGAAGTTTTTCAATGCAGGATGATATAATGGTGACGGAGGAATTTGTTAAGAAAGACTGAGCCAGCAGCACCATGGAACAGGAACTCCCAAGTCTCCTCTGCAGCCCCTTGGTGCCTCTGCACTTGGCGGCCACAAATGCATCTCCTGATCCACCCAAGGTGACTTCCTCTACGTTAGATGCCTATGGAGGATCCGTCACTTGACTTGGGCTGGGAAATGTTTTGAGTATTTCAGGTTTTTGTTTTTTTAGGTTTTGTTCCATTTTGTCTCTTCTGGCATTTGGGGGTGCTGTCTGCCTTGCTCTTGTCTCTGTTTGTCCTGGTCTGGCTGAGCGTCTTCTTCCCTATGAGATGATGTCTAGCTCTGCGGTGTTCAGGCTAGGAAGTCACCTTCTCATTGTAGGCCCTTCCTGTTACAAATGTTCAGCTGACTGCCTTTGCATGAGTTGATTTCAGTTCACTGACAATTCAGTGAGTGCCTACTTGGCACTAAAGTTTGGGAATACAAAATTGTACACCACTTCCTCAGGCCCTATGTAGGGGAAGTTTGGAACCTAGTGAGGTAGAAAGCCATATAAGGAAGAATGCCATGATCCCATAATTTAGTCTGATATAAACTTAGAAGGTTGAGATAGGGAGATTGCAAGTTCAAGTCCTGCTTGGGAAACTTAGCAAAATCTTGTCTCAAAATAAAAAAGGCTATGGGAAGCCAGGTGTGGTAGTCCACACCTGTAATCCCAGCACTCACAAGGCTGTGGCAGAAGGATCTGAGCAAGTACAAGGGCAGCATGGGCTACATAGTGACTATATAGCAGAACTCTGTCTGGGGGAGTGGGGTACTGGAGATAG
>PVKA01008184.1:0-74142 GCA_004027165.1 Ctenomys sociabilis | reverse complement strand
TTTTTTTTTTTTTTTTTTTTTTTTTTTTTTTTTTTTTTTTTTTTTTTTTTTTTTTTTTTTTTTGTCTTTTTGAGACAGGGTCTCACTATGTAGTTCAGGCTGGCCTTAAGCTTACTTTGTAGCTCAGGCTGGTCTCGAACTCACAACAGTCCTCCTACCTCAGCCTCCCGAGTGCTGGGATTATAGGCCTGCGCCACCACGCCCGGCTGGTCTCTGGTATTTTCCCAGGGCCCAGGCTCAAGACAGCCAGGAGCTCAGTGTGGATGGAATTTAGGTGAACTGGACATGACAGAAAGAAACAGGCCTGGCAGGCAGGAGGTGCTCGGAAGCTGCGATTGGGCCCTGCTGGAATTCAGTGTCTGACGGCAGGAGGTGTGGAACATCCTTGAGGGCCCTGTGAGCACACAGAGTAGCTGCCCACCGAGTTGGTCTCTGGAGTCTTTACTATGGCACAAAACTTTGAGCAAAGCAGCCCACCAAGCGGATTGTTTGCTTCCAGAACCTCCTCTACGTGGTGGTGAGCCTTGTGCATTTCTTAGAGACATGACTGTGACTTCGTGTTATGTTTTGAGAGCTACCAAAGAAATTCTTGTTAGGTTCTTTTTTTCTTTTTTTTTTTCTTTATGGTCCTGGGGATGGAACTGAGCTCCATCCCAATCCTCTTATTTTTTTGTTGTGAGACAGAATCTCAGTAAGTCACTAAGTTGCACAGACTGGGCTGGGAACTTGCAGTCCTCCTGCTCAGCCTCCCAGAGCTCTGGGATACCAGGTGTGTACCATTGGGCCTGGCTGGTGTGTACTCTTGTGGCCCTGCTCCTGCCTGTGCTCTGTCCTCAGGGTGTCCTGAGTGTGTTGAGAGGATTAATTATGTGTGGGGTCTCTGGCCAGCTGTGGGCCAGCATCAGGGGCTTGTTCCTTTCCTGGTTAATTGTCCATCTGCGTGGTTACCCTGTGGACTAGAACTGCCCACTCTGGTTGAATTAACTCAGTTGCCCAGGCTGGATTCGGACTTTTGGTTCTCCTGCCTCAGCCTCCCAGAGTGCTGGGACCACAGGTGTGTGCCACCATGCTCAGTGGCTGTGGGGTTTTTGTTGTGATACTGTCACATAGGATGAAGTCATGAAACATACCATGTGCTGTTTGTGTACCACACAAATATTTTTGGTCTTTGACTCAGTTTTCCACATTCTTGTTCTTTCTCTTGTTATTTGTGTATTTTGAGACAGGATCTTGCTATGTAGACTAGGCTGGCCTTGAATTCACTTATAAGCTGGCCTCCAACTCAAGGTGATCCTCCTGCCTCAGCCTCCTGAGTGCTGTGATAACGGGTGTGTGGCACTTAGGAGTAGAGCCTAGACCTTTTCACTGAGTTTTACAAATTATTTTAATTTAATTTTTTATTTATTTTGAGACAGTTTCTGATTAAGTTGCCCACACTGGACTTGAACTTGTGATCATCTTGCCCAGCCTACCAGAGTGCTGGGATTACAGCTCTGAACCATTGTGCTGCACCCCATCTGGCCTTTCCAGAGTCTTTTTTTTTTTTTTTTTTTTGCTCTTTTTTTTAGACAGGGTCTCACTATGCAGTTCAGGCTGGCTTTAAGCTCACTTTGTAGCTCAGGCTGGTCTCGAACTCACAACAATCCTCCTGCCTCAGCCTCCCAAGTGCTAGGATTACAGGCATGCACCACCATGCCCAGCCCCTTTCGAGTCTTGCTGTGTAGCTCAGGGTGGTCTTTTTTTTGCAACACCGGGAATCAGACTCAGGACCTTGCACTTGTCAGGCAGGTGCTTGTGCCACTGAGCTATATCCTCGGCCTCTCAGGCTGGTCTTGAACCCACTGTGTGTCTAGGCTAGCCTCAGATTTGTGGTGGTCTTTCTGTGTCAGTCTCCTGAGTGCTGGGATTACAGGTTTACAGGCTTGTGCCACCACACCTGGTGTTTAGTTTGTTTCTTTATGTTAAACCTGTAATCCCAGCACTAAGAAGCTGAGGCAGGAGAATGTAGCAAGTTTAAGACCAGCCTGGTTGAGTTCAATCCCTGGTTCTACCAAAAGAAAAAAAAAAAAAGACCAGCCTGGGCTATATAGGCAAATCCAGGCCAGCTGGATTATATAGTGAGATCCTATCTGAAAATGGGCGCGCATGCGCACGTATACACACGCACGCATGCCCAGGCCATAATGTTTGCCATCTTAATCATTTCACAACAGCTCAGTGGCATTAGCACATCACATAGTACTTTCTCCTTTTCCTACATTAAGCATCTGTCCCCGTGAGGGCTACCCCATCCCTGCCCCAGCACTGGCACCCATGAGCCCATTTCCTTTCTCTGGAGTCACTTGTGCTGGATGTTTCCTGTCTGCAAAGCCCATGCTATGCATCTTCTATGTCTGGTATCTGTCACTGAGCACAGCACCCTCAGGGTCTGTCCACACTGGACATTGGTGAGTGTCACAGCCTCACTTCTGTCCTGGCTCTTTTTTGTTTTGTTTTGTTTTGTTTTTTTTGGTGCAGGGTCTCACTATACAGCCCAGACTCGTAGTGATCCTCCTGATTTCTGCCTCCTTGGTGCTGGGATTATAGGTGCGCGCCATCACACCTGGACTCCATCTGTGGCTCAGTGCCCCTGAAGGCAGGGCCAGCATGGCATATGGATTGAACCCTGGCCCCTGCATTTACCTAAGCAAGTGCTTAGTCCACTGAGCTATACTGCCGGCCCTCTGGCTAAATTTTGTCCCACTGTGTGTAGCTGGGTCTGTGTTGCTCTGTTCATCTGTTCAACATGGGCCAGGCTGCTGTGGACTGATGTGCATAGTCCCATGTGGATGTTCATCATCACATATTGGGGGCACAGGCGACTCAGGGAGGCCTGGATGGGAAGCCTGGATGGCTGGAGGAAGACTCAGGGCCACCACTCACATGTGGCCCAGCTGTGTGCTTACCACTGATGGCCATTGAATGTCCTCAGGTTTCCAAGAAGGGGACCAAGGTGCTTTTTTGAACAAGCAGAAAAAAGTGCTGCAGAGACCCTTGTTTGCTAGAGGCTTGCCTGTGCATGTCAGAGGAAGTGTGCTGCAGCGGTTGGGGTGCGGTGCCTTTGGCTGGGCACGCAGGGGATGGTGGGGACAGGGACCTGTGCAGGGGCTCCTGGCCAGGGTAGCTGCAGGCTCTCTCAGCCCAGTTTAGATGGCCCAGCCCTCATGTTGGGTCTGCTTTGTCACAGCAGCCAGGCTGGGGCTGGAAGGACAGGGATGAGCCTTGGGCGCAGAGGGACGGGTAGACCTGGGGTTGGCAGGCAGCTCACCCTCTGGCCTGTCTAGAGGCAGCTGTTCCCAATGTGCTCTGGCTTGGCATCTGCCTGGCTGGCTGAGGTCCTGGGTGGGGTCAGGGCTGGGACCACCAGCCAGGCTGACAGGTGCCCTGTGTCTTGCTCCAGGTTTGTGCTGGCTGTGGGCAGTGCTGTCTTTGATGCCATGTTCAATGGTGGCATGGCCACCACCTCCACGGAGATCGAACTGCCCGACGTGGAGCCTGCTGCCTTCTTGGCACTGCTCAAGTGAGCTTCTGGGGCCTGATGGGATGGGGATGGGATACCTACAGCCCTATGGCAGCTCCAGGAGAGCTCTGGAGGCACTCTGGGGAGGGAAGGGTCTTTGGCCACTGCCTCAACACACTTCTAGCATCTCACCTTTTTTTTTTTTTCCCCTCCAGTTTTTTGAGACAGGGTTTCAATAGGCTGGCCTTGAACTCACAGTGATCCTCCTTCCTCAGCCTCCCAGTGTGCTGGGGTGACAGGCTTGCACCACCATGCCTGGCTTGCTTTTTTCTTTCTTGGTACAGGGTCTCACTATACAGTCAGACTCTTGATAGTGACCCTCCTGTTTTCAGCCTCCCAAGTGCTGGGTTACAGGTATGCACTACCATGCCCAGGCGTGCCCTGGGAGTGGTGATTAAACCCTGGTCTCTGTGTCTGCCTAAACAGGTGCTTTAATTGCTGAGCTGTCTGGCCAGCCCTGCTTTTTTCTTTTTCAGTCCACTCCAGTTGTGATTGTGTTCAGTGTGCTGTGGCTGGGACATGGTTATCCACACATACCTGTAACTCAGTTTGGCACTGAGATTTTTTTGTTTTGTATTTTAGGAACAGGTCTACAGGATGTTCAGGGTCTCACCACTAGATCAGACTCATAGTGATCCACCTGTTTGCCTCTCAAGAGCTGAGATTATAGGCACACATCATCTGGCATTGAGATCTTGAGAATTACACAGTTGCAGTGGGGCCTGAGCTCAGGGCAGGAGAGGAGGTAACGGGGAGGAGCCACCTGGTCCCCGCCCTCTGCCAGCTCCCATGTACATACTCCCATGTGCATTGCGGAGTACCTGGTCAGCTTGGCTGGACCTGGCTTTAATCTCCTAGTGACAACATCCTGCATTGTGCCCCAATTCTGGGAGTACCTATGGCTGGTTCCTCAGGGACCCTTTCAGCCCATGTGGTGGCGAAGCTGGTTTCTTTGGGCTTTGGGATAAGGAGCATGGTGGGTCTGATACCCCCCTCACAGCCCTGCCCACCTCAGGTTCCTGTACTCAGATGAAGTACAGATCGGGCCAGAGACTGTCATGACCACACTTTACACCGCCAAGAAGTACGCAGTGCCTGCGCTCGAAGCCCATTGCGTGGAGTTCCTGAAGAAGAACCTGCGGGCTGACAATGCCTTCATGCTGCTCACACAGGTGGCTGGGGATGTGGGCACAGGGTGGGCAGAGGGCCACAGGTCCTGTCCTGACATCAGAGGGGTCTAGTTCCTGGAGTACTTTTCTTCCTTGCAGTCTTGGGGATGGAACCCAGGGCATTTCCACTGCGCTACACCCCAGCCCTTTTCATTTTCCATTTTGGGACAGGGTCTCACGGAGATGTGCAAGCTGGGCTCAAACTTGCCATTCTCCCTCAGCCTCCCAGATGCTGGGATGACAGGCAGGCATCACCACACTGGCTTCACTTGGTGGCTGTGTCTCATCACAGGGAAGCGCCGGGTTGGCAGGGAGGTGCGGGGCCACGGGACACACAGGTTTGGGCATTTGGGGTGTGATGGGCTGGTGGAGCTGGTGTGGCTGTGGAGACTGGGTGAGGGGTGGTGAGGAGGCAGCCTGGAGCTCTAGGCTGACAGATGGGCACTATGGGATTGATGTCTAGGTGGCTTCTGCCCTAGCAGGTGTGGCCAGAGGGGATCACCTAGCTGTCTGGGTCTCGTGCTCGGGAGGGCCTTGGGTTGGAGCTCTGTGGCTTGATTTGAACTCCTGTTTTGGAGTTGCCCAGCCTCACTTAGAACATGCGCTCTTCCTGCCCCAGCTTCCCTAGTAGCCCAATGACAGGCCTGTGCCACTATGGCTAGGAGTTATAGGTTTCTCTTTTTCTTGAGATGGCATCTTAATGTGTGGCCCAGGTTGGTCCCAAACACCTGGGCTTCACTGATTGCTTGCCGCAGTCTGTTAGGCACATGGCATGGGAGGTGCTTGTCACCGTGCCCGGGTATAGTTGTGCCATGGGGCCCAGGGTGACCAGGCACTGACCCCTGGCCTTCCCTCTCCAGGCACGCCTGTTCGATGAGCCGCAGCTGGCCAGTCTGTGCCTGGAGAGCATCGACAAGAACACAGCCGACGCCATCACTGCTGAGGGCTTCACTGACATTGACCTAGGTGAGCAGGCCTCACCCTGACTTGTGCTGGGTGAAGGGTGGTGCTCGGGGCTTAGGGTTGGTCTGAGGGTATCCAGGGAGACTTGAGGGGGACCCAGGGCCCATGGCGCCACATGGGCACAGACTCTACAGCTCCCAGGGAGGCTTTCCTGTCCTGGTATCACCGTGATCACAGCCTGGGGCCTGCCCAGGCCTTCTAAAAGAGGCTTAGCAGGCTTCAGTTTGTGGTCTGTGTGCTTGGTTTTATTGGTGAAGTGTCTGCTATGATACTTCAACTTTACTTTGTTGACAAAAACTTTGACACACATGAGCCGAGGGCCACAGTTGCTGGATCCTGGGTGAGGCTATGGGTACAGCCCAGCTCATGGCTGCTCCACCCTCAGACACACTGGTGGCCGTCCTGGAGCGGGACACCCTGGGCATCCGGGAGGTGCGGCTGTTCAATGCAGTTGTGCGCTGGTCTGAAGCTGAGTGTCAGCGGCAGCAGCTGCAGGTGACACCGGAGAACAAGCGGAAGGTGCTGGGCAAGGCCCTGGGGCTCATCCGCTTCCCACTGATGACCATCGAGGAATTTGCTGCAGGTAATGGTGTGTCCCCTCCCCTGGTCAGAGGCCTAGAGATTCAGTGACAGTCCTTGAATTCATTGTGGCAGATGTGGAATTGCATAAAGATCAAAGGAAAGCTACATGTGGCAGCTCATATCTGTCGTCCCAGCACTATGAGGCTGAGGCAGGACCACAAGTATGAGACTGGGCTGCATGACTGCAACCTAGCCACACCCTGTCTCAAGATTAAAGGGGGGTGGGGGGGCTAGGCATATAGCAAGTGCAAGGTCAGAGTTCTTTCCTAGTACCAAGAAAAGGGCCAGGTTGACTGGGATTACAGACGAGTGCCAGCATGTCCAGTGGGGAAGGAGTGAATCTTGTAAAGCCCGAATGGAGTGCTTTCCGGGTTGTGTCCAGCTGGATGTGGTGGCTCTTCCTGTCCTGGCCTGTCCACACCCTGTGGCCCCCTGGCCAGTCTGTCCTGGCTATGGCTGCACCACTCTGCATCTTTACACTCCCAGGCAGCACTGGTTAGCTGGCCAGTGCAGTGCGGCGCTGTGTTCTTTGGGAAAAGCCAGCCAGGGCCCACTCTCTCAGGTACTTCTAGAAGCCAGGGCTGTGACTGACCACATGTTGGCCTCAGAAGTACCTGGAAGCAACACCTCTAGTTATGGCCTAGTGTGTGGACAGACAGGGTTCAGTCTCCACCTAGTGTGAACCGAGATCGTCTTGGAGCAGGTGGTGGATTTTTTTTTTTTTTTGCGGTACTGGGGTTTGAACTCAGGACCTTGTGCTTGCCAGGTAAGCACTTATTCTACTGAGCCATTTCCCCAGCCCCTTCTTTATTTTTTTGAGGCAGGGTCTTGCTCAGTAGTCCAGGCTAGCTGGGAGATGGCTCAGTGGATTTAAGCACTTCCCTGTCAAACGCAAGGGCCTGAGTTCCACAAAAAAAAACCTCCAGGCTGCCTTTGGACTCACTGTGTAGTACAGGCTGGCTTTGAACTCTTGGTGATCTTCCTCTACTAGGGTGACAGATGAGTAGCACCACAGTAGGCTTTTGGAGTGGGTGCTTTGACATGGAGGTAGCACAGCCAGGGAGCAGGGTCTGCTCGAGATTTCACTTGTCAGTGAATCTGTTGCCCTTGGCTCCTGAGACCCAGTGCCACACACCATAGCAGAGAACCCAGGAGGAAGCACCTGGATCTCGGGTTCCAGGGGCCAAGTCACACGGACTGTCCTGCTGCGCCCTCCCATCCCTGCTGCAGGTCCTGCACAATCCGGCATCCTGGTGGACCGGGAGGTGGTCAGCCTCTTTCTGCACTTCACCGTCAACCCCAAGCCGCGTGTGGAGTTCATCGACCGCCCGCGCTGCTGCCTTCGTGGCAAGGAATGCAGCATCAACCGCTTCCAGCAGGTGGAGAGCCGCTGGGGCTACAGTGGGACCAGTGACCGTATCAGGTGTGCCTGCCTGGCCAGTTGCCTGGGGACAGCATGTCCTCAACATGCCAGGTCCCTTTTGGCCTTTTCTGTTTGTCTGATGTCTGGCTCTTCACTCAGGGCCACCCCTGACATTGATGTGGTTGTCGCCTTCTTCCACAGGTTCTCAGTCAACAAACGCATCTTCGTGGTGGGCTTTGGACTCTACGGATCCATCCATGGACCCACGGACTACCAAGTGAACATCCAGGTGAGTACGGCTGTATTGCAGCTGCATCCTGGTCAGCCCGAGATGCGGCCCCCTTCTTCCGTGGGCCCAGGCCATGCCCACACCAGCCTTCTTTTCCTCAGTGGGTCACACCCATGCCCCAGGCAGCTGTCTCCTGCCAGGCCCTGCAGGTCCCCCCTTGGGCAGAATCTTTGTAAGTACTGCACTTCCTCCACCTCCAGATCATCCACACTGACAGCAACACAGTCCTGGGCCAGAACGACACAGGATTCAGCTGCGATGGCTCGGCCAGCACCTTCCGGGTCATGTTCAAGGAGCCAGTGGAGGTGCTGCCCAATGTGAACTACACGGCCTGCGCCACGCTCAAGGTGTGTGCTGGCAGCATGGACCCCTCCTCTACCTGGAACTGGGGTGTGCATCCAGCTTTACTGTCTACCTCCCACAGGGCCCAGACTCCCACTATGGCACCAAAGGTCTTCGTAAGGTGACACACGAGTCACCCACAACGGGGGCTAAGACCTGCTTCACATTCTGCTATGCCGCAGGGAACAACAATGGCACGTCAGTGGAGGACGGGCAGATCCCAGAGCTCATCTTCTACACCTAGGCCAAGTGCCCCACGGGCACCCTCCACACGGCCACTCCCGGCCACCTTCTGAGCATCCGGAGCCCCGGTGGCCCTGAGACAATCCCTCAAACACCGTGGGCTGGGCAGGGCAAGGGTAGTGCATCCACCAGGAGGCCTATCCTGGGCCAAGGGTGGCAGGCCCGTGGGGGTGGCTGTCCCACTGTCCCTGCAGCTCAGGGCTGGCAGCCACTCACCTAGGCGGATTGAGCAGTGTCGTCTCCCGTCTGTTGGGTGCACATGCGATGCCTCAGGCCCCTTTCTGAGCTCAGAAGCCCAGGTAAGGGGTTCCACGGGTGCTGATTGGGGTCTTTTGTTCTTGTCTGCTCACTGGGGGCGTTGGGGCTTGGCCAGCCATGTATTTGGGGCCATCCCAACCTGCAGGTTGTCCCCCCTCCATTACACTGGAGATAGGGCAGTGGGGCTTGAGCCACAGTGCTATCCACAAGGGTAGCCCCTGTCCAGGTAACAGGTGGTTTGCTGCTTCCGTCCTGGCCCCACCTGTGGGCCAGCAAGGCATCACTGTCCTCTCTAGACAGTTGCCTCATGCAGCCCCTGCAGCTAAGCAGGGTCCCAACCCCGTGTGCCTGGAGGGAGAAAACTGGAGGCTGCCCCCAAAGATGGGGCAGGACCCCAGCTGGCCTGGTGCAAGTTCCAGAGGCGCTGCCCGCCCCCTGTACATAGTGTAGCCCCAGCTCGACACCCCAAACCCCATGTGTCTGCCCCAGTGACTCCCCTGGAACCTGCGTCCTCCCTGAAGCCATCAAAGGTGTGGCCTCACACCGCATCATTTTTTAATAAAGAAAAGAAATGCACTGGCCTGAGCAGCATGCTGCATTTGTGCCTCACCTGGCACCACGAAGCCCAGGTGGTGACAAGCTGCACAGAGGCTGGGAAGCTACCCAGGGCAAGTCTGCAAGGTGGGGTAGGGACGTGGCCAGAAGGCAGTGTCCTGAGTTGTGGAGGAGGTCTAAAAGGAACTGCCTGCTCCTGCAAGCAGCAGCGAGTGACTGGGCACTGGCACCAGCACGGGCATCAGTCACATTCCCAACATGAAGCGAAAGCTACACAGAACTCTGGTAAACAGAGAGTGCAGGGCCAGGTCCCATGGTGAGTACCTGGTACTCTAGCTGCTTAGGCTGAGGCAAAGAACTACAATTCTAAAGCCAGATCCTGTTTCAAAATAGCTCAGTGGTGGTACCTGTCTATCATGTGTAAGGCCTAGGTTCTGTCTGGACCATAACAAAAATTTAAAAGCCTGGAGCCCACCTAAGAAATTGGAGTTAACAGAAAAAACATTCAAGACAGTGAAAGTGTGTTACTGTCATCTTGGCACTCTGGGATCCTGAGACAGGAAGGCTGTAAGTTCAAGTGCAGCCTGAGCAATTTAGTAAAGCACTGTTTCAAAAAGGGTGGGAGGGCCCAGGGAGATGGCTCAGTAGAATGAGCACTTGCCTGGCAAGCGCAAGGGCCTGAGTTCAATCCCCAGTTCTGTAAAAAAAAAAAAAAAAAAAAAGTTGGGAACTGGGCCTGGTCACACATGCCCAGCACTTGGGAGGCTGAGGAAAGAGGAGTCATTGTGCATGCCAAGGTCAGCCTGGGCTTTTACAGGGCCATCCCGAAAACTCATATAGCAAGGCCCTGTCTAAGACCAAAAAGAGGAGGGGGCGGTGGGAATATAATATGTTTAGTGCAAAGGAGTTGGGATTCAATCCCCAGTACGGAAAAATAAGATATGTGGGAGACAAACCCCAAGGTTTGATTTGCAGAGGAAAGAGCTCGGATGAGCTCCCAGCACCCCCCAGTCCTGGGTGGGTAGGCCATGCTGCAGGCAGAGGCAGAAACCCTCAGGCTGGCAGGTGTCTTTTGCAGAAATGCGTTCAGAGGCCAGACAGGTTGGGCCAGGAGTGCAGGGCAAAGCTTCCTGCTGTCCTCAAGTACTGGGAAGTCAGGGTCTGCAGAACCGGAGGTTAAGCTGAGGTCATGTGGTGTCCCTGCCTAGAGGGTGACCTCACCTCCAGAGGAGTGCTGGTCAGGGCCCTTGTGCACCCCTTGCACCTGTCCAGTGAAGCATTTTACCCAGCAACTCTGCATAGCATCCAGCATACAGAACAGAACTGAGAGCCAGCAACACACAGCGGGCAGGCAGGCGGCCTACCCCATGGAGCTGAGGCCTTGGGCTAAACACCTTTGGGGTGGGGACAATGGGATGGAACCCAGGGCCTTAACTGAATTACATCTGCTGCCTCAGGGGCTTACGAAGTTGCATAGGCTGAGCTCAAACATGGATGCCAACTGCCTCTGCCTGCTAGAGTGCTAAGATGACAGGTATGTTTCACTAAAAAAAGCAACTGCTTAGCCATGTGCAGGGACTACGGTTTGATCCCCTGTGCCACATGCCATGCCAGACCTGCTCCCAGGGTGGGCTGAGTGGGCCACAGAGTCCTATGCCTGTAATCCCAGTGCTGGGGAGGCTGAAACCAGGAAGATCACTGTGAGTCCAAGCTGGGTAGTGAGACCCTGTAACAACCAAATACATTAAAACAAAAACCTAAAAAAGTAGATGGCTAAAATGTAGGCAAAACATGAAAGAGGTTTAAAATATTGAAACTATTTCCAAACTAAAAAACAGCAGAGGGCTATGAAGATAGCTCTGCAGACTAAGCGCCTGCCTAGGTAAGCACAAGGACCTGTGTTTGATCCCCAGCACCACAGGCTGCTCGCCCTGCTCCTGAGCATGCTGAGGGGTGTGGTGGTGCATGCCTGTTATCCCAGCACTGGGGAGGTTGAAACAGGAGGATCACTATGAGTCTGAGCTGGGGAGTGAGAATCGCTAGCAAATACATAAAAAATACCAAAAAAGAAATGAGGGGCTGGGGAGATGGCGCAGTGGAATAAATGCTTCCCTGGCAAGCTCAAGGGCCTGAGTTCAATCCCGGGTTCCACCAAAAAAAAAAAAAAAAAGAAATAATTGTCCTTGTATACAGGAATTGAGGTCCTAAGGACACAAGAAAGGTCTTGGGAGCCAGTAAGCGACATTTCTTAAGTGATACTACTCCACAGATCCAATAAGCTCAGGAAATGGCAGACCATATACAAAGAAAAGAAGAAAACAGCTGCTATACAACTAGTGACATCCCCAGCCCATGAAAAACTAAAAAGCAGACAGTCAGGTGCAATGACACACACCTGTTATTCCAGAACTTTAGCAGGCTGAGGCGGGTTTGCTATGTTTAAGTTCTGCCTGGGCAGTGCAATTTACTAAGATCCTTGAAGCAAAAAAATGAAAAGCCATGGGGGCTGGGGAGATAGCTCAGTAGAATAAACGCTTGCCTGGCAAGCATAAGGGCCTGAGTTCAATCCCCAGTTCCACAAATAAAAGCCGGGTGGTGGCACACATCTGTAATCCTTGGGAGGCTGAGGCAGGAGGATCATTGTACCAGTTCAGTGAGCTCAAAGCCAGCCTGAACTGCATAATGACACTTCCAAAAAGAAAACAGAGGGGCTGGGGAGATAGCTCAGTGGAATAAGCACTTCCGCAAATAAGTTACGCAAAAAAAAAAAAAAAAAAAAAATGCTGGGAATATAGCTCAGTGAATCTCCAGCACCAAAAAAAACCCCCAAAAAACAAAGAGGTCTATTATTTTTTTTTTTTGGCAGAACTGGGGAATTGAACTCAGGCCCTTGCACTTGCCAGTGAAGTGCTTATTCCACTGAGCCATCTCCCCAGCCCCATATTTTTTTGAAGTAAAGGTAAATGACAAGTGACTGATGACCACTGATTTCTCGACAGAAAGAATATTTGAAATACCGAAAGGCAGGTTTCATTCCCAGCAAAACATCCTTTTAATTAGTGACAGCAAGGTAAAGGCCACCAACATGGGCACACTACTGCAGTGAAGGACGTGCTTACAGGAAGCAGAGCATCCCATGGGCCAGTGCTGGCTCACATGTGCCAGCCCCGTGCTCACCATGAGGACACCCCATCTGCATCCTCCCATGCTGAGATGGTCTCCCCGAGCTGGCCAGGCTCCAGCCTGGGACCTCCTGCCTCAGTGTCCTGGGGCTGGCCAGCAGGTGTGCAGCAACATGTCCAGTCTATAAAATACACTTTAAAAACTACAGGATAAATTCAATAGTGTGAAACTGTGGACTTTTCCAGCACCAAAAAAAATAACACCAAAAAGCGGAAAATGAAAGAAAACAGTATTTGTACACCAGTGCTAACACATGCACACATGTGCACTCTAAATTTTCCACATGTACTGAAGCCAGTTCAGGCACACTCAGTGGCCCCAGTATCACAGTGGAGCTCAGCTGTAACCGGCCTTCCCACCCATCCTCGTAGCCTTAACCACAGACAGGCCCCACTATGCCCTTCCATGCAAGGGTGGCATGTGAGTGTCCAGCACACACTCCCAATGGCCTGCCCATCATTTTTTTTCAAACAGGGTCAAGGCTGTCCTTGAACCTGTGGCAATTCTCCTGCCTCAGCCTCCCCGGGGTGCTACTGTAGGTGACCCCCCCCCCCCCCCCACTGGCTCATCCATCTTCTGCACTGCTTCCACTTCATCACCGCACTTGGGTGCACTGGCTCTCCATCCTTGGCCTTGCCTCCAAACTCCATTCCTGAGTGTCCCCCATACAAACTAGGTGCCCAGGCTAGCTGGAATGCTTACTTCCCTGAGCGACGAGTGCACCAGGCAGCATCCTGTTTCACTAGCCTCCCACCCTGTCGTCAGGAAATCAGGGGCCCCATTTTGCGACTGCTACTGCTTTTCCACCCTGCTTCCCAGTCCATGGAGAGGCTTTCTCTGTGGAGAGTTGTGGACACACAAGCCACACTGGGGCCGGGGTGCCTGTCCTTTGGCCACACGTCCATCTTCTCCCCTTTGCATGCTTTTCAAAGTAGCTTACTTTCTGTGCTGCCCTATCGCCAACCTGGCTCCCATGCTACTTTTAATCCTTTGTCTGCCTCCAATGACCCTGCAGGGGCCTTGCATTCCCTCAGATCCCTGACAGCTCTGAGCCACTGCGTTTTAAAAAAACAAATGCCACCACTCAACAGTAATTTTTTTTTTTTTATTTTTTTAAAAAAGCCCCTAAATTCTATGGCTTCAAGGAAGCGTCAGAGAAACGTAAATGCCATTTCTGTACACTTTGTAAAGCAAGAACTACGCCTGAATGTCCACCACCCTGGAGGGAGGGCGCCTTGCCCACCCAGCAGCTTCCTGGACCCACAAGGGGTCACCACCTGCTCTGCGGCCACCCCGCCAGCAACACCTGCGGGGTGCAGGGCTTTAAGGCGATTCGTCTCCTGCAGCTGTGCAGCGCGGAGACCAGAAGCCCCAGCCTCAAGGGCCCAGTCGGCCCAGGGCTGACGCCTACCCCAAGGGTTGGGGTGTCTCCGGGAGCAGGTGCACCTCCTGGCGCAGGGCTGCACTCGGGCCGAGCTTTGGTGCAGCATTTTGGTTGAGGGGCTGGCTCCAGCCAGACCGCGCTCCGCCCCCGCCTTCCCCTTTGGTCTGGGGTTGGACCAGAGCTGGCCTCACCCCACAGTAGTGCCAGAGCCCCCTCCTGGGCAGCCGGCTCAGCAGATGGCCCTCCCAGGCTGGGCCTGCCCCCCTCGAGGAAACGGCCTTTGGATCAAGGGAGACAAGCTGGACTTTATGAGGCTAACGGGCGGTGGCGGCACCTGGCCCAGTCTCACTACTCACTCGGTAGGCAGGGAGGGCTGCGGGCCTCTGGGTTTCCTTTGTTCCTTGTTAAATAGTTAATGCTCTCAGAGGGGAGGACTAGACACAGGTGTAGAAATTTCAGCCAAAGTCTTACGTGAAGGAAGGGATCCACATCCGGGCCAGGTGGCCCTGCAGTCTGACTTGGGCTGTGGTGTGTCACTGGCCGGCCTGTGGGTGGCCCATGGCCTCAAGGACAAGCTGGCCTGAGGGCAGCATTGAGGACAGTCATGCGCCAAAAGCGCCTGGTCACTTGTGCCGCTGTAGCGATTTTCTCTTTCTCCTCTTGAAGAAACAGCAGCACCTGTGAGGGCAGCCCAGGTGGGTGGGGGGCTGGGTGCAGGGCAACGGGCCATGCTGACCCCCCTCCCTGACAGCTGACCCCTTGTTCCCGGAGGCCTGCCCAGGGCCCTTACTTGGTGTCATCAGCCACCTCAACCTCTGCCGGGGCTGTGATGGGGGCATTGGAATGCCCTGCAGTGGGGTCATCCGCGTTTAGCTCTCCATTGGTGGAGTTCAGCGCCTGGACCAGCAGTAGAGGGGTCAGTGGGGATCAGACCAGCCGCCCCCCGGCACCCTGGGGTGTAGGGTCCTGCCTTGGCCTCACCTGGTTTTTGCTGTGGGGCTGTACTTTGTCCCGGTGTGGGGGCTGGGAGGGCAGGTCGGAGTGCACGGTGCCGATGGGCGTGGGCTGTGGAACCAGCAGGCATCAGCATGGCTAATTCTGGACCGTTCTGAAGCCCCACCCAGACACTCCAACCCCCACCTGCTGCCGGGCCCCCACTCACACCTCCCACTAGGAGCCCCCACCCAGCCCCGGCCAGCATACCAGGGGTTTTCCGGCCCAGTCATACTCATAGTCGAACACAAAACCGCTCCTGTCGAACAGGTCAGTGAAGAGCTTCCGAAGGTAGTCATAGTCCGGCTTCTCGAAGAAGTCCAGGCGCCGCACATATCGCAGGTAGGTGGCCATCTCCTCTGCAGAAGAGGATAGCGAAGTGGCAGTAGGGTTACAGGGGACACCACAGGGCCTGAGAAGTGGGGATGGAGTGGGAAGACACCACAGCATCACAGACACTGCAGACAAGAACCACACCTGGACTGGGGAGATAGCCCAGTATCTGCCTGGCAAGTGCAAAGTCCTGACTTCAATCCCTGGTACCGCAAAAACAAAAACAAAAACCCTACCTGGGAAGCTTTCACACAGCACCTCGATGGGCGTTGCACGCTTGGTGTCCCCAATCTTCTGGTACCGTTCCTTGAGTGTGTCAGCCTGCACAAACAGGGCACAGGTAAGTGGTCAACTGTGTCCTCTTCACCATCCCGTCCTGTCCTCCCCATCTCCACCCACCTTGAGTCCCTGCCAGGGTAGGCTGCCACGCAGGAAATACATGAACATGTGGCCTAGTGCCTCCAGGTCGTCGCGGCGGCTCTGCTCTGTGGGGACAGCAGCAGGGACAGTGGCTCAGTATGGCCCATGCCCCTCGGCCTACCCACTCCACCTGCACATGCGGCTCACCCTTGCCCAGATGTGTGTTTATGCTCATGTAGCGTGCAGTGCCCGTGAGGCTCTTGTGCTCCCGGTACGGGATGTGCTTCTTGGTCTCGGGGTCGATATATTCCTTGGCCAGCCCGAAGTCAATGATGTGGATGGCATGTTGCCGCTTGGTGCCTGGACGCCCCACTAGGAAGTTTTCAGGCTTCACATCACGGTAAATGAGACTCTTGGTGTGCACATACTCCATGCGTGTGATCTGTGGAGGGCCCGGGCCTCAGCTGGACAGGGCACCCAGGTATGCCTGGAAAGGCCCCACCCACCTCAGGCTCCTCCTACGAGCCCATACCCCTCCCATCTCGGGGGTGGGGGTGGGGTGGAAGGGGGCAGGAGGGAGGTGCTCGTACCAGCTGGATGGCGATCATGAGCACTGTCTTCAGTGTGAAGGTGCGGTCGCACAGGTCGAACAGGTCCTCTAGGCTGGGCCCCAGCAGCTCCAACACCATGGCGTTGTACTTCCCGCAGGGGCCGAAGTAGTAGACCTGAGGGACGCCCTCTGCAGGTGGAGCCAGAGACTCTAGGTAGGCCCCTCCCACAACACTTGCCCAACCCTGTCCCCTCGGACAAGCCTGCTCCAGGAGGGTCCTCCAGTACCTGCGGCGCTGAGCTGCTTGTAGTATCGGTACTCCAGGTGCAGCTGCGGGGCCCGGGACTTGATGGGCTCCTGCGAACAGGCGCATGCTTACCCACGCCCTCAGTGCCCGCCCAGGGACCCCGCGGGAGGCTAAGGGAGGACCCACTTACCAGTTTGATAGCCACATACTCGTTTGTATAGAGATTCTTTCCTGTGGGGATAGAGAGGCATTCATTCAGGACCACAGGGCCCAGCTCCCTCACTCAACCCTCCTCCTCAGCCATACAGTGGGCAGAATGCAGACCCGTGCCAGCACCCGGGGGAACACCAGCCTCTCAGAAGACAGCAGCCTGAAACACTCCACACTTGTGCCCCAGAAGCCACTTCTACACAGCAGCCCCCAGCTAAGCTCCCAGCTTGTGCCACAGAACTGGGTAGGGAACTGCACCCCGCCAGTGAGGTAAGTAGGTGTGACCTGCCCCGGGGCCCAGAGCCCTCAATGGCTGGTGCAGGAACCTCGTCTGGACCCACAGGCTCATTCATGTTTGTTCACCTTGCACACACAAGACCAGTCGCCTCTGCCTGCTCACCCAGGACATCAACGCGGGAAGGCCATCTCTGGCCTCCCCGCCCCAGTGACCATGTCCTGCCTGCCTGTCCCCCAGGCTGGGAGCCACGTCCTCTGACTGCTACCTTGGACACCTGCCCAAACAAGATCAAATCCTGCTGGCTGAGACCACAGCCATGAGTTCCTCAGCCTGGGTCCCCCCAAGCTACCCTGTTGTGGCTCCCCCTGGCCTTGTGAGTTCAGCCCTGTGCCCACCCACAGCTGGCCATCAGCATATCAGGTCTTCCATGGTCTTTGGGACTTGAAAGATGTCTTGAGAACGCATAATGATGCTGAGTGAGATGAGCACAAAGGCGCCCGCCTCTTCACAGGCTAGCTCCAGACCTAGCCTGGGAGCAGGGCAGAAGGGAGCAGCACAAGCTGCTTGAGCAAGCACCACCCCAACAGGAGTGCAGGACAAGTACCCTGGACCTGTGTGTGCCACTCTGCCTGCCTTCCTCTCAGGGGCCTTCTCTTTCAACTATGCCAATCCTTGCTTCCCTGGGAAGGGGGGGTCTGTGAGTTCTGGCACTGCACTGCTCTCTAGGCAGCCCCTTCCCACATCCCCTGTGGGCTGCTCCCCTCAGAAGGCCTGAGACTGGTTTATGTGTCCTGTGTGTGCCTTCACAGGTGACCTGCCTTGTCAAATCCACTGGAAGACACCTGGGCTCTTTCTAGCATGGGACTCTGGGAATCAAGCAGGGAATCCTCCTAGGGATGCTGGGGGGCCATGGTGGCCAACTGTGGAGGATAACTGGTGGCAAGTGGCATCACTTTCTCTGGCTATGTCTCTGTCTTTTGCAATCAGTCTGCTCAGATCTGCCTGTTTGTCATCTGGTGGTTTGCTTTCCAGTATAGAGGACCCGGAAGCCACAGCTTCTCTAATCAGATACCTTCAGGTGCTTCTACCATACTGGCAGTGTGGTGGAGCTGTGTATGAGCCCTCAGCAATGCCTTGGGGCCACGTGGCTGAGTACAGGGGTCTGACCTCTCCCTGGAGGCAGGACCTGGGAGGAGCTCAGTGCTGTAAGCTCTGGGGTTGCATGAGGTGTCACACCCTAGCAGGACACAGGCTGGAGGACTGAGGCCCAGCTCTCACAGCAGGGACCACTCCCAAGACCCAGCCCAGACCCCAGAGCCCGTAAGGGGCCTTCCAGCCCTGCAGAGCTGAATAATCAAGTGGCCAGCACCCAACTGACCCCCAGCTCTGAATGGCGATGGAATCCACTTGCAATGGAACACACAGCAACCCCCAGCCCAGTATACAGTAAAACTACCAGACCTGTTAGTTTTGTTGGGAGACTGGAAGCTAGGAAATTGATCAAATGTGTGTAGGTGGGACTAGGTCTCAGTGCCTAAAGCAAACAAGCTACCTCAGTCTTGAGATAAACATCCTGTCTGGTTGAGGTCAGCTACTGGTCGCTAGGCAACCTTGTGTGAGGGATTACTAGTTTTGCAAAAGTATAAAAGTTGGTTTTGTTATCAGTTGGGGGCTGGGGAGATGGCTCAGTGGAATAAGCATTTCCCTGGCAAGTGCAAGGGCCTGAGTTCAATCCCTGGTTCCGGAAAAAAAAAAAAAAAAAAAAAAAAAAAAACCATCAGTTGGGTTCGTCTTGCCTATGAGGCAGACCAGCGACCACTTAGCCTAGCTTTCGTCTTGTCTGTTTTCATTCTTGCTGCCATTTCTCCCCAGGTAGAATCAATCTGACTGAGATCAATGGATACCTACATGGTTTGTGGTTTCTAGAGATTGTGATTAACTCATGATCCAATGCCAGGATTATGAGCATGAGCGCTGCACCCCAACTAGGGTGGAAAGCCCCCTTGTGAATTGCCCCTGAGGGCAATACAAGGAAGGGAAAGGCTTGGTTTCTGCCCCTGCTCGCTCTCTCTCTCTTTTTTTTTTTTTTTTTTGGTGGAACCGGGGATTGAACTCAGGCCCTTGTGCTTGCCCGGGAAGCGCTTATTCCACTGAGCCATCTCCCTAGCCCCTCTCTTTCCTTTTTGGTCTTGCTGTTCTGTTCTCCACCACCATGAACTGCAGCCCTATGCCATGTGCCACTCTGCCTTGGAGTCAGCCAAGAAGGAAATGAAACCTCCAAAAAAGGTAAACTAAATTAAAAACTTTCTTTCCTTACTTTTAGGTGTCAGGTATTTTGTCCCAGCAATAAGAGAAAAGTAACCAAGACAAGACTCAAGGGAAAGGATGGACATATAACTGGTAGCAAGAATGGGATCTGGGCACAGGGATTCTGATACTGGTATTTAAATCTTTAACTGTAGGGGCCAGGGAGATGGCTCAGTAGAATAAGCACTTCCCTGGCAAGTGTAAGGGCCTGAGTTCAATCCCCAGTTCTGCAAAAAAAAAGCTGCTGCCTGCAAAGCTCTGAGGTGGTGGCAGGGGCAATGGGACTACCAGCCCCTTCCACACACACAATGACACAGGGACTTAAGCTATCAGCAAGACACTTGTACCCAGACCCTTTCCCCCCTGATGTCCAGGCAGTTCCACTAGGAAGAGCCCACACTGGGAACCCAAGGCTCTGCAGTAGAAGTGAGATGGGGTGCATACCACTGGTGGCTTCCAGCTGGTGACTTCCAGCTGGTGACAGGGATATGTGACATGAGTCCACTGCTCTCAGACAATGCTGGGCCAGTGACCAGACTAAGCTGCACACAGCATCATCAAGAACATTTTTTCTTTTTTTTTCATCTTTTTGAGACAGTTCAGGCGGGCCTTAAGCTCACTTTGTAGCTCAGGCTGGTCTTGAACTCACAACAATCCTCCTGCCTCAGGCTCCCGAGTGCCGCAGAGAAGTTTCTGAAGCAGAACCCACCAGAGCCACACAGCTACCCCACACACCTCCTTGGGCTGCCTCACCTCTGCCCCAGATAGGATCTGGGGTCCCCCAAGCAGCACAGGACAACCCCCCCCTGCACACGCAAGATAAAGGTGCTGTGCATGTGGTACCTGTCTGCACCTGCAGGTGTTGCAGGTGTGTGTGGAACTGTGTGAGCACTTATACATCTGTGTGCACACGTGTGTATACTCAAGGGGAAGCAGGTGAAAGTGAGAAGACCTTGCAGCTGAAGAGAATGCACAGGCAACATCAGTCAGGCCACCACATGCCTGCTGAGGGTAGGGGACAAGGGGCTGCCAAGTCCAGAAGTAAACATTTACTCTACACCAATCAAAGGCAGGTCCACACACTGCCTCTCAAGAGAGGACCTGTCACATACCCCACAAACAGGAGGAAGAGTGGGAGGGGCTCGGGTGCACATGTAGCTTCAGTGCATGCGAGGCAGGGAGCTAAATTCAGGGGCCATGAAGCTAGGCCATGTCCATGTCCTGGGCCTCAGGACTGATGCTGGCATAACCAGCATGGGATGTACATGAAGCTTCTTGCTTTCCCTAACTCTATGACAGACACTGGTGGAGCCCAGCTTGTCACCTGGGTCTCTGACATGCCCCAGTGGTAAGGCCAGCTGACTTGTGCCTCCAGCCAGACAGCTCACCCAGGGCTGCAGGAGTCTGCAGTGAGCCTGGGTACAAGGGTAGGGACACCAGGCCTCCCAGGCAGTCACAGATCAGATCTTCTGCACAGATAAAAAGACCACCCCACTGCTAGGTGCTGATCATCAAAAACCTGTGAGCATCTCAGCCATGGGCTAGCAGCAGCCTAAGCTTCTGTGGATGCCCTGGGAGCTCTGACAGCATTGAGTGCTAAGTTCCTTTGCAGAAGGAAAACCATTCTGTGCTCTCTCTGCTAACTGCTGAGCCCCTCTCTGATGACAGAGATATCCCCAGGAGGAGGGGACCAGGCTCACAAAGTAGTGCATACCTGTCACCCTGAACTCTGGGACATGGAGGATCGTAAATTCCAGCCCAGCCTGGGCAACTTAGCCACACCCTGACTCAAAAAAATGGGCTGGGGATGCAGCTTAGTGTGAAGGCCCTGGGTTCCATCCCCAGTACTGCAAAGCAAGAAAACACATGCCCTCCTCAAACAGGAGGAAGTCCAGGGCAGGGGAGATGGCTCAGTGGAATAAGTGCTTCTCTGGCAAGGGCCTGAATTCAATCCCCGGTCCCGCAAAGGAAAAAAAAAAAAAAAAAAAAAAAAAAAAACAGGAGGGAGTCCAGCTGGCCTCATGATCCCCAATAACCCAAGGGGTGCTCAGCAACTGGGCACCTGTCTCTCATGAGCAGCCCCAATGGCCTCCCAGTCACCCTCCAGCCCACACTGGGCTCACCTAAACGGAGCTCCCCGAAGTTGCCGCAGCCTATCTTCTTGCCGACTCGGAAGTTGGGGCCCACCATTAGGACCCCCGAGCTGGTCCCCGAGCTCCGAACGCTGTGGCCACTGCGGCCCCCGCCAGTCTTGGACATCCTTCGGCCCTCTTCCAGCTCCCCTTTCCCTCCTTTCTTGTCAAAATCCATCAGTTTGTGATACCCTGGCCTCTCCACGGTGGCTCTGCACCTGCAGGTCCCAAGTCTGTGAAAGCTGAGTTTGCCACTGCCTAGCACACCATCATGGCCCTGTGGCCTCGCGCCTCCAGCTAGTGCATTGAGCGCGCTTGCGTGGGCCTAGTGGTGGTGTTCATCTTGGTGGCCTGAGGGTCGCTTGCTGGGAGAGGAGACATTCTGCTGACGGGTTCCACCGCCTCAAATCTCAGGGCACTCAGCTGTGGAGACAGAGACAAAAGTCAAGATGCTGCAAGCTCCATTGGGCCAAACTGCAGGTCTACCACACAGCAGGTGGATATTCCCAAAAGATCTCTGAAAGTTTAAGCACAGCAGGCAATACTCCTGTCCCAGACCCCTTTGTAAGCACTGCCTGCCCTCACAGGCACTGACTGGCAGGACAGATCAGAGGTGATGGCCAAAGCTGGGTATATGGCCCAGTGTAAGGTGGTGGTACTTTCTGCGGAAAGTAGCTTGAGCTGGATGCCCCATGTTCAGACCCTCACACAGCTAGAGAAGCATTCTGCCTTGAGGAGAGGATGGGGACCTGACTATGTGGAGAGGCTTGGATGGCTGAGGGCAGAAAGGAGGCCCCAAAGCTAGCTGACCAGAGTCCATGCCAGCACTGCACCAGGAGCAAGAGGCACCCAGGCAGGAGACTCCCCACTGACCTCAGCCAGGTAAGGCTGGGGGTTCAGGTGCCCACAAGGCACTGACCCAGGTTCCTGCCTTGCTCTCTAGTGGCCACAGCAGGAAGTAGCCAGTGTGTGAGTGTCACACGGGAAGGTGGGACGCAGGGAGCAAAAGGAGGGCATGGGCCCTGTGCAAGGCCCCAGTGGGGTAGGGATCTTGAGGAACCATCTCCCCAGCCCCTTGAGAGCAAACTCAGTCCAGGTTACCCAACAGCTGAGCGCCCAGTGAGGGTCCCCCAGACCTGCCCTGTACCTTCTGCCTTAAAATCTGTAGCCCAGCTGAGTGCAATGGTACATGTCTGTCATTCCTGAGCTCTCCCTGAACTCTAGAGGGCTGAAACGGGGGGATCACAAGTTTGGGCCTAGCCTGAAAAACTTAGTGAAAATCTGTCTTTAATAAATAAAATAAGTATGGGTTGTGGGTGTAGCTCAGTGTGATGATCCTGGTTCAAGCCCCAATACCACCAAAAAACCAAAAAGACAAAAAAGCCATAGCCCAGACAAGGCTCCTCAGACACAAGCACCAGCATTACAGGCTGTCTCACCTCCCACTGCCCGCCCTGCTCACTGACAGACCCACTCCAGTCTCCCACTGCTTCTGGCCATGTCCTCGCCAGTTCCCAAGCCAAAGCTGAAGGAGCTGCTTTACAAACTCACAGTGCCCTGTGCACACAAGAGGCCCCAGGCTCCATTCCCAGTGCCCCACCCCTGCCCACACTGGCATTGGCCCACCTGGGAAAGAAGGCCCTGAAGAGCCCTGTCAGTGGCTAGGATGAGTCCATGAGGTGAAGAGAAGCAGTGAAGGAAATGTGGGCACCAGTATCTGATAGAAGCACAGGGGGCACCTGCCCAGGGCCCAAGTGGGACTCATCCTCTCCGAGGCCCCTCCTGCATGGTAGGGGTGGCAGGATGGGTGGCTGCGGGCAGTACTTGCCCATCTGGACACAGCTAGTAGACTTTCCAGCCATCACTTCCACCACAGTGACACAGTACCTAGCTTGAGACACTGCCTATTGGGGCAATGCAGAGTGACAAGATTGTCACTGCATGACAGGAATAGCACAGCAGAAGGGACAGAGTAAAGGGCTGGCCAGATAGCACAGTGGACTAAAGAGTCTGCTTAGGCAGAGCACAGCGGCCGGGGTTTGATCCCCAGTGTGCCATGACAGCACTGCCCCCACGGTGCACTGAATGGCAACTGAGACTGGGGGTGGTGGTATGCACCTGTAATTTTAGCATATGGGAGGCTGAAAACAGGAGAATCACTACAAGTCCAATCTACGAGTGAGACTCTGTACCAAATATATTTAAAAAAAAAAAAAAAAAAAAAAAAGGAGAAGAAGAAGGGTCAGAGTGGAGGTCTCTCCAGAGTGAGAAGCCTTTGGGGCCATGGTGTAAATGAAGGCGTACTCTTGAGTGCCTTCACAGAGGCCAGGACAGCGGTGACAAAAGTGCCTGAGACCAGGCCTGCTGGGTGCGGACACACCCAGCCATCCCCTGCCCTGTGGCTTCAAGGGCCAACCCAGCACCCCCCATCCATATTATTTTCATGTTTTTTTTTTTTTTTCATGGCTTCCTCTTGCCAATCAGGGAACACGTGGGAGGAGATTGCAGAGTGGGAACCACCTGTGCTAAGTCACTGCTGAAAATTTAACCTCTAAGTCACAGCCAAGATGAGGTGGTTGGTATTAGTACTCAGTGTATGACTTCTTGGAGCTGGCTATACCCCACTGTCATCCAGTCCCTGGGAACATTTTTCTGTAGCATCCTGGAGAATGGAGCTCCAAAATTCCCTGGACTCAGGGACATCCTTAAGAGCAGCCACAGCAAGGGCCAGCCAGCCAGCTCAGTGGACTAAAGCCGAAGAAGGGACCAGGGCTTGGTCCCTGCAATGCCTCCAGCCTGCCCTGGGGGCATGATGAGACAGTGACTGAGGCTGGGTGTGGTGGTGCAGGTCTATAATCCTAGCACTCTGGAGGTTGAAAACAGGAGGATCACTAAAGTATGATCTATGTGGAGAGACCCTATACTAAATACACAAGTAAAAATAATCAGGCAGAGAATCCACACCTCAGAAATGGCCAACATGTCAGCCAGCCTGCTGCTTTGGACCTCACCAATGCAGGAAAAGTATTACAGATACAGTCACAGACCAGCTGGGGTAGCACGTCTGTCATCCCAGGTAGGCAGGAGTCTGATGCACGACTGAGTTTGAAGCCAGTCTGTACAACTTAGTGAGGCCCTGCCTGAAAAAGTTGAGGACGCAGCTCAGTGTGAGATTCTGGGTTCCCTCTCCACTGAGGAAGAAAAACCTGTGGTCAGGGCTCTGGCCACCACTTCATGAGAAGCACAAAGAACCAATACTGCTTCACTCCTTCCAGTAGAGGCATTTGCTAGCACAGGAGGCACTTACACTTTTTTTTTACACTCTTGCTAGTAACAGCTACAGATTGGCCACTGTGAGAATTTGGCAGTCAACAAAAACCTCAGCGGGAACGAACAGCACAGTGTGATACTGAAAACCACAAGCCTGAAAATTCACAAAAACCATCACTTTTACGTCCTGTCTCTGGCATTGCCTATCCTGGGTGTTTCCTGTCCTGGGAGCCAAAGCCATGTGCTCTCTTGTGCCTGGTGTTTTTCACTGAGCATGGCAACCTCAAGGTCCACCCACACGTTCCAAGTGTCAGGGGCTAGTGACATCCTGGCACAGAGTGCACCTTGCCTCATGTCCCTCTATGACACCGCACTGTTCCTACGGCCAGGCTGCAAATGAGCACTGTGTGAGCATCATTTCTCCAGAGTCCCCATCTAGAGAAGGTGTCCAGGTTCCTTTCAAGAGAGCCATCAGATGGTTTTCCACAGCTGCTCACTGTTTCATGGTCATTGTCTGTTGTCCCTGTTTTGGTCACAGCAACCTACTAAGTAGGAGAGGACTCTGCACTGGGTTTTGTTTTTCTTTTCCCTCACCGATTCCTGTTTATCGAGGACACAGCTTTCTCCGCTGGACTGGACATGGGAGGCAGCTGAAAGCACTGCTGCAGATGAGTGACCACTGCTGGAAAAATGATGACAATTCTGGGCCACCCTCGTTACTGCTTGGTTGCTGTCAGCTTCCTAGGTTCAATTTCCTCAGACAAGGGGGAGGGAAGCCAGGACTGTCAGCCTAGTTTCCCCAAACCATCTAGGTTACCATAATGGGCACCACTCCATGTAAAACGGCGTCCACTGGAGAGCACCAGGGAGGCATGAACTGTCCTTGTGCCACAAAGACACCCTCTGTACAGAGGGCTTTCCAGTAGCACCTCCAGGCCTGCTGCCATCTCAGGCAGACTCCACAACCTTGCCAACCCTGAGGAAATGCCCTGCTCAGCTCCCACCCTAGGGGATCCACTGCCTCTATTCACACCACCTATTCAATCACTAGAAGGGGCTGCTACTGTTGATCAGGAAGTGTCATCTTTCTGTTGGCCTGTCCAATGTGGGCCCCCTGCTGAGTAGCACAGGAGTGGAGGTGAAGGCATAAGTGACTCGGGAAGGCTGGCACTACAAGGGGACTCTGCACAGGCAAAAGGCAGCTTGGAACCGAGGCCATCAAAGCACCACAACATCACAGGAACTGGGTGGAAACTGAAGCCAGGTGATCCCAGTTGTGCCCTCTGCTCTGCTCTCCCTGGAGTCCTCTGACACAGCTAAGCATACTAGGTCACACTTCAAAGGCACATCCTTCCTCCTTAGCAATCTAGGTAGGGGTCACTCAAGGGACACAGCTGCTCTATTACGCATAGGGGTGGTGTAACACACATACACATGTGCGCACGTATGGCACCAAGAGGCTGGCATGCCACAGCTTATGCCACAGCCCATCACCCTGTATCCAGATGCAGGGCACAATTCTGCCCTGCCAGGGGACACACATATGAGCAGAAGACTTTGGGTATATGGGGCCCCAGAGAGAGAGCACATTCTAGGCCCACAGCCCTTGCAGGGTCCTAACCTGGCACCAGTGCTTAGACTAACAAGTACCCCAAGCCTAGCAGGGCATGGATGACACATCCTCACCCTGCCTTGTACCACACCCACTAGCCGCTTCTAGGCTGCATCCTTTACAACAGGCAGGCAACTACGCCACCTGAGATTGCCCCTCCTCACCACATAGGGCCAGTGTGAGTTGGGCCTATGCTGCAGAGGGTGCTCCTGAGATCAAGAACCTACATGAAGTCAGGCATGGTGAAGCAGGCCTATAATTAAAGCTCTCTGGGAGGCTGAGGTAGGAGGATCATTAGTTCAACCCTTGCCTGCACAGTGCCTGGGCAACTGGGTGACTTAGCAAGACCCTGTGTTAAAATAAGTTGGGATAAAGTTCAATGTCAAGGTACCAGTACACTGGTACAAGGTCCAAGTATTCATGGCCAGTACAGAGAGAGAAGGGGATGGGGAGGGATGAAAAGTCAAGTCAAAGAAAGGGTTGCAACCATAACAGTGTGGGAGATTTTGGGACGAATGTGGGCTCCTGTGACAGAAGAGGGGCTCCAAGCAAAGAGGAGCTTTAGTGAGGCTTGAATCCTGGCTAGCAAGGACACTGTACTGGGTTAGTAATTATGGCCCACTGTCTCAAGGGGCACATGGTGGTCTCTGTACTTACTGCTCAGTGAGCCTCCTGTCTCAGTCTCCCCAGCACTAGGATTACAGGCATGCGCCACCACTCCTGGTTTTGGAGCCAGCAAAGCACTTGTGCTGGGGATTCTGGGGCTGGCACAGCACATGCCACTGGGGATCGAACCCAGGTCCTTGTGCTTGTCAGGCAGGCAACTTAGACCACCAAGCTGTCTTTCCCAGGCCCTGCTTATCTGTTTTTATGTGGGCAAATGTGTCTGTGCAGTATTGGGAACTTAAGCAAGGGTCTTTGCCCTGAGCTACATACTGAGCACGATTTTTTTTGAGACAGTCTTGTTAAATCTCTTAAGTTTTACATGATAGGATTGAACTTGGTGATTCTTCTGCCTCAATCTAACAGGGTGCTGGGATGACAAGTGTGTGTCATGATGCCTGGCTTTTGCTTGTTTTTCTCTACTCACTGAAAACTATTCTAAGATAGGGCCGGGGAGATGGCTCAGTGGAATAAGCGCTTCTCTGGCAAGCTCAAAGGCATGAGTTCAAAACCCGGTTCCACCCAAAAAGAAAAAAAAAGAAGAAGAAGAAATGGAAACAAAGCTTCTGTAAATAGGAAGAGGAGAAAGAGTTGGAGGGTAGGGAAATGATATATCATGTATAGGTACAAATTCACTATGATGAAGATGATCATGATATGTATATTTTTAAAAATACACCAATAGTTATTTTTAAAAATAAAAATTAACACTGCTCTAAGAATTAAATCTGCCACATAAAATGAAAATAGCCTGCAGAATCTGCAACTTCTTGCTCTTTCCTCCTCTTGGACTCTCCTGTCCCTACTGCGCATTGCTTAGTCACTGTCCCCCGTCATCAGTGAGAGGTAGACCTCCATGCCCCAGAGCATGTGGCTGTCGGCCCTACTGTGTCCTGTCACCTCTGGGCACAGCTGTGGGCTTACTATTCATTGGTAAGCTGCACCTCTCCCAAGCCACACCAGAACTGTCACTACAGGTAACACATCAGATATCAGACTGTTGCTCAACAGGAGGTTCAAGGCTGCTGGAAAACACAGCAACCTTCTGGGCCAGCCATCCTCAGAGCCACCCCACACTGGGAAAAACCAGGTTGCTGCTTACCTACTGGCTGGGGACACGAGAGTGAGATGCAGTGGTGCCCAGAACTACATCCTGTGTGACACACTCCTGCCGCATCCTGGAGACCAATGTTCCAGCCCTGGCACAGGGCCACCAGAGGACTTCTGGGGCAATGGGGACATCTTTCCTGTGATGAGGTCATGGAAGTGGACCTAGGGTCAGCTCTACTCTAAGTATCTCAGCACTTTCCCCAGTGTTGTTGATGAAATCCAGGGACTGCTGAAATGTAGCCCTAGCCTTTTTATTTTACTTTATCTTGAGACAGGTCTCACTATTTAGTTCAGGTTAGCCTTGAACTCATTATATAGTCCAAGCTGGCCATACATTTACTGTGATCCTCTTGCCTCAGCCTCCTGACGGTGTGTGCCACTATGCCTGACTTTTTTTTTTTTTTTTTTTTTTGGTCTTTTTGAGACAGGGTCTCACTATGCAGTTCAGGCTGGCCTTAAGCTCACTTTGTAGCTCGGATTGGTCTCAAACTCACAACAATCCTGCCTCAGCCTCCTGAGTGCTGGGATTACAGGCCTGCGACACCACGCCCAGCTTTGGCTCCTTTCTTGAGACAGTCTTTTTTTGCTCAGGCTGCCTCAAACTTGCCATCCTTCTGCCGCTGGCTCCAGAGTAGCTGAGTTAGAGGTCCATGCCCACCATGTCCAGCTGCACACATTTTTAAAAAATTATTTTTTAATGTATTTGGTACAGGGTCTCAGTAAAAAGCTTGACTTGTAGTGATCCTGCTGCTTTCAGTCTCCCCAGCCCTGGAATTATAGATGTGCACCACCACACCCAGGGGTAGGGCCTGCATGAATATGGTACAAGGATTGCATCTCTGTCCCTGTGCTTGCCTATGCAGGTGCTTAGTCCACTGAGCTATCTCACTGGGTCTCTACATTCTTTAAAAGATAAATGTTCCATTTCCTTGAAATCTTTGGAGGTAAAGACATAGCTCAGAGTGCGGGCTCTAGCAGAGCGCTGGCACACACTGTCTACAGCCTAATCAGCATAGCTGGAGCATCTGCTCTGGTATCCAAGGCAAGGCTGGGACCGGCACAGAAGTCAGGGGATTGAGCTCCAGCTTCTGGCCCTGGTTCCACTGTGCGTGTTCCCAATACAGCCTGTTCTCTTGACCAGCTAGAGCCAGCTCTACATCCCAGGCCTGGGGAGGGAACCCCCAAGCTTCACATTCTCCTCCACCAATGCCTGAGATGAGGTACAGGAAATAAGACCTAACAGGAAAGTGAGCACTAGCATGATTTTCAGGATGCTCATAATATAAGACCTACTAAAATAAGCCCAGCTACGGTTGTCAGCCAGACAGATGTTCACTGCACTACAGGACAGCTGTACTAAAAATTATAAAATAATGTCAATGTAACTACTACATACACACATACACTGGCATTAATACTTAAGTGACAATATGAATTGGACAAGATGTAAATGCTTATATAAACAGAAGAACACAAGATTTATTGCTGAATACCAAGAGTACAGATACAACGCATGAATACCATGCACATTTGACAAGTGGACATGGCTGTGTTTAATGTGAATCTCTGTGATTCACTGCATCGCATATTGTGATGCCTGATGAGCAGACTGCATGGATGAGAAGTGCTCAGTAAGCAGAGCTCTTGCTGGACCTGAGAGAGCCAACAGGTCTATAGGAAATGGAGTCGCAAGAAATTCAGGCCACAATTTGGGGTTTGGAGTTATTTGACATTTAGAAGAAGGTGAAATGGATAAAAACTGATTTTTGTACGTGAAAACATTGTTTTTGTTTTTCGTTTGTTTTTGTTTTTTGGGGGGTCTTTAACACCAGGAATCAAACTCAGTACCTTGTGCCTCCCATGCAGGAACTTGTGCTGTTGAGCTAGATCTCTGGCAGGGATAGTTGTATGTGAAAAAAATAAGACAGTCCCTGAAAATAAGTCCTATTGTATATCTTGCAACAAAAATTAATATTAGGTCTCATTTTATTTAGCCAAAATGAGCCTCCTCTGGCCAGGAACTGTAGCACACACCTATAATTCCAGCACTCAAGGGACTGAGGCAGAAGGATTCCCATGAGTTGAGGCTAGCCTAAACTACATAGATTATCAATGCCCCCGACAAGAGGTAAAGGCAGGAGGATTGTCACAAGTTCAAGAGCAACCTATACTACAGACTTTGTCTCAAAAAATCAAACCACAAACAAGTAAGCAAATCAACCACAAAGTGCCCCTCAGTCTGCCCACCTGGCTGTCCTCCCTGTGTTCCACATACTCAGTCTCCAGGGCAATAGGTCCCACACAGGGACCCAGGCTTAGACAGGGCCTGAGCAGATGCAGCTCCCTTCAGAGGTGCCGAGTGGCTGAGCATGGCTGCTTAGGCGAATGTCTGCTGTTCTTCCTATGACAGAAGCACAGAAAGGCCCACACTCCAGGCTGGGAGCTTGGCCTCCAGCCTTCCCTGGCCCACTCCCTCTAGGCCTGTGGAGTTCACCTGGGGGAGGAAGACCAGTGTTCAGTTTTGTTTTCCCACCTACTCCCTGCCTTGCCCTCTGGACACCAAGGGTGATGCTGAGGCTCACCCTATGGACATCAGGAGCCTGAGCTAGTCGGTTACCTGGCCTCCACTATCTTTCCCTCGATCTCTTCCCCCCAGCTGTAACATCCTAACCCCAGGCCCACAGGGCTGCTGGGCCAACTCACAAAGTTGAGTGTGGTGGAGGCCCAACTCTGGGACCATACCAGCTCCTCAGGGGCAGCAGATCTGGCACTCTGGGCCTTCTGACCTCCAGTGAAAAATCCACACAATGCCTCACATGGAGGCTGAGGCCACAACGACCAGCACCCAGAAGAGAGGGCCAGAAATTAGGAATAACCATGCTCTGGAGTGCCTGGGGACACCTGCCCACCTACTGCCCCCATGCAGGCCTTCAGCCCACATAGCCCCTGGTGTTCACTGCCCATTCTCCAAGCCCCATGGAACCCATAGGCTGGTTGGTGCAGAGGCCCATCTATCCCTAGCAACAGGCAGTGGTCAGAAGACAGGAACCACCTGAAAAGAACAGGCTGGGCCCTAAGAACACCATGGCTTCTCTGTACCTGGCTGTGCACACCACCAACCCCTAATGTACAGCAGCCTACAGGGCCACACTCCAGCTTCTGAAGGGGCTGGTGGCAGCCCAGACAAGATAGCAATGAAGACCATGACCAATAACACAGAGGACTCTGTCCTTGCAGAGCTGTGCAAGTCAGCCAGACCTAGTGGTATGGGGACGATGGCAAGGGAGGGATACAATGGAGATCACAGCCCAATGTGTGTATCCTAAGCCACCAGTGACACTCAGGCCTGCCAAGTGGGCTCCAGCCATACCTGGGTAGGACATGGTCACCCCAGGAGGGTAGAAATGCCAAGATTTGTCCTGGTCAGCTCCCACTTAGTCTGGGCAGAAGATGGGCTCTCACCCCAACCCCAATTTCACAGTTCTCCCTGCCCTGCCAGCTGGTTGGCCATTAGGGGCTCAAATGGGAAGTCACCTCACAACAGCCTAGGCCAGCACTCCCATCTCTGGAGACTACTCAGCTGAGTTACCTGCCCTGTTTTCCTTGGGGTTTTCCATCTTGCCAGGGCCCTGGCTGGCTCTCCTGCTAAAGGCCCAAAAAGTCACTTTCTCTCTACTCAGTGATGTCACAGTCCCTGGCTGACATCACCAGCATAGCCTAGAGCTGGTGCCCATGTGAAGGCATGGACCCCTCTTCTCCCTACCAATTGTGGACACTATAGTTGGCAGCATCTGCAGATCTCAGGAGAGTAATGTGACCATGAGAGACACACAGTACTATGGGGTCAGCAGTATCCCTCAATGTAGGGACTCTTCCCCTGGGGTGATCCTACTCCTAGGGAACACTAGGTGATGGATGCCTCAGGACATGTAGCTAACATCATTGGGGGAGCTATTGGCAAGGACCAGGGGAGGCTAGGGATACTGCCCAGCCCCTAAACAGGGTTGCCCTCAGAGAGAACGACCCACCCTCAATGTGCACATGGTTGGGGAGACCCCCAGCTAAGGAGACACAGTCTCAAACTCATGCAAGTGGCTTGAGATGTCCCACAGAGACACAAGAGAAGACAGGAATGCATGTTATCAGAAGCAGCAACACAGATGGGTGTAGACAGATACAGAGCCAATAACAAAGTGCCAAGAAGCCAAGGGAAACAGCTGGTAACCGAAGAGCATGACCATGGGTATGGCGAATTTTATTTTCTTTCCACTATTTTTTATTTCCCCAAACAACCACAAAGACCATAAGCTTCTCTCTTCGCAGAATTTGTACTGAAAGCTGCTTCTACGGTGATGGGGTGGCCAGGACACACCTGGACCAGCCAGCCACAGGTGGGGGCTTCCTGCACTTCTGGTGGAAGCCACTTACCCAGGTGCCATCAGACAAGCCTCAGCAGGCCCAGGCTACTCCCTGAAACAGGGCCCACCCCTGGGGAAGGGAGACCCCAAAGGGAAAAAAGGGGGTGGCGGGTCCAATAATCTTTCCATCCGAAACTGTGACTGTGAACAACCACGAAGAGCTTGGTGACCTAATTTACGATGTTTCTGTTTTACTTTTTTTTTTTTTTTTTTTTGTGGTAATGGGGATTGAACTCAGGAACCTGTGCTTGCCAGGCAAGCACTTATTCTGCTGAGCTATCTTCCCAGCCCTTACACACACAGATCATTGTTAGAAAAGCCAAATTGAATGTGAAAGCTAATTTTTAGGGAGCATCCACCCCAGCAGGTACCCTTAAAGCCTAGAGCACAGGGGGGACACAGAGGGAATGCAAGGGGCTATGCCCAGGGCCAGGCTGACCTCACCCAGGTTCATATAGGCCGGATATGAATGCCTGGCCCTTCCATCTGGGCAAAGATGTGGGGTGACGTGTGTGGGGGGGCAACAATGAATAAAGCTGCCTCAAACTGTCACCAGCATGGGGATAAGGGAGGACCCTATGGGCCGAGGTGCCCAAGTGCTTGCCTTCTTGCCAGGCATCACTGAAGCCCCATGGGAGAAGGAAACCATGTTCACCAGCTTTGACGGCAACGATGGCCCATAAATGTTTCAGAGGAATGCAGGGGTGAGCACCCACAGGAAGTACAAGACATCAAAGGTGGCAAGGCAGAGCACATGAGGCAGGGCTTCCGTAACCCAGTCACCTGCCTGCCCTACTGAAGCAGCCCAGAGTGTGGTCCTGGGGTGCACAGCTTCCCTCACAGTCATTCACCCACCCCTCCAACAGTAAGAGACCTCACAGGGAGGCAGCAGAGCATAGCCATGCCCTCACCCCTCTCACAAGTCTGCTCCTAGATGCACTTGGTGGGGGGATGGGACCAGCACCTGGCTCCGGAGCTCCCCAGTGTTTCCAGGCGCACTAATTCCAGGACTTCTGTGCCTCAGCTTCCTAATACCTGGATGGCCACATTAACATGTGAAAATAAAACTGAAGAAGCGAGCTCCTACTCTGTACATATAGTGCCTCACTGAGATATCCAAGCCTCCATGGCCATGACACCAAGCTGCCCAAGCAGCCACCCTACATCCTGGCTGGCTCCCACCTTGAGTCATGTGGAGGACTCAGAGTCACTTGTGTCTAGAACTTGGGCAAGTGCACTCCCCTATATGCACTCCTGCTCACGTCCCACAGTGAAGCCCATCTGACTGCATGCTGGCCACCCTTGCCCCAAGACCCCAAGCTCAGGATAGCCACTGGGAAGCTGGGGACTGAGGCGGGGTGTTTATCAGACAGAAAAGGGTGTGGTTACTCTGGGCCACACAAGCGTTCTGGGTTTGCCCCAGAAATAAGACTGGAGGAAGGCAGACCCTCCAGACTACATCTTCACCTGATCTCATAGTTGGGGGTCCTGCCCACAGGTTTCAGGCAGGTGTGGCATAGCTATGCCCTGGGGGGGGGGGGAGGCAGGTAACTGTGTAACTTAGGGGTCTTTAACATATTTTGGCTTGAACCACCAGTGTTACACGTGGAGCCAATCATTGTTATTGGTCTTTTTACTAATAAAATTAAGGCAAAGTCTATAAATGGGCCAAATCAAGTTCATTGCTTAGATGTGAATCATTATTGCCTAAATATTAATACTATCACACCAATCAAAATAATCAAATTTATTTTTCTATTAAGTTAAAAGAAATTTATGGGGGCTGGGGAGATGGCTCAGTGGAATAAGCGCTTCCCTGGCAAGCGCAAGGGCCCGAGTTCAATCTCCGTTCCACCAAAAAAAAAAAAAAAAAGGAAATTTGTGTGTATTTCTGAACAGTTTATCAATGATTCTCTAGGTCTGGGGAGATAGCTTAGTGGCTTAAGCCCCTGCCTGGCTAGCACAAGGTCCAATCCCTGGTACCACAAAAAGAGGGGAAAAAAAAAAAAAAGATTCTCTAAATTTTAACATGGAAGCCGGGCGTGGTGGCGCAGGCCTGTAATCCCAGCACTCGGGAGGCTGAGGCAGGAGGATTGTTGTGAGTTCCAGACCAGCCTGAGCTACAAAATGAGTTTAAGGCCAGCCTGAACTGCATAGTGAGACCCTGCCTCAAAAAGACAAAAAAAAAAAAAAAAAAAAAAACATTTAACATGGAACAAAGTACCCCACTGCTAGTATATATAATTTTATAACTGTTGTACAACAATTTAGCTGTACTGATATTTTCACATTTTCTTTAAAGAACTATAATACAATGACATTTGTTCTGCTAAACCAATACCTTTCTTTGCATTACTGTAATCAAAGACCCCTGAGAAGTGGTGTAAGCCAACCAATGGGATAGTCATGCATGTACCAACAATGGCTCAAGCCAGCTGACCCATCCAATTCAAATCAGAGGTGCCAGCCAGCAAGATATACAAATTACAGCCACGTTGTAAACAAGCACAGCTCTCTGATGCCTCTAAGGTGACTAATGTATCAAGGTAAACTTACAAACTACAAAGATCATTTTATATCTGAGTGCAGTGGTACACACTTGTAATCTAAGAACTGTGGGAGGCTGAGGCAGGAGAATTACAAGCTTGAGCTCAACCTGGTATACTTAAGCAAGACTTTGTCTCAAAATAAAAATTAAGGGGCCAGCGAGATAGTTCAGTGGTCTAAAGCACCTACTTAGGTAAGTTCAGACATGTGCAGGAGACTGAGGTTCAATCCCTGGCACCACCTGCAGTGTCAACACTGTCCTTCTGGCTGAGCCAGCCAAAGAAAAAGAAAAGAAAAAATTAAAAGAGCTAGAACATACCTTAGAGCAAAGGCCCTGGCTTCAAGCCACAATACCACAACAAGAAAATCAACATCTATACCCATTTCTGCTGGACAGCCTAGGGACCACCTTTGAGCTTATCCTTAGATCTTTCCATAACCTAGGGTGACTCAGGGCCTCATACATGACCTTCCTCCAATGGGACGGAGAAGCAAAGGACAAGCCCTTTAAGAATGGGACCTGGGGCCTGGGAGATGGCTCAGTGGAATAAGTGCTTCCCTGGCAAGCACAAGGGCCTGAGTTCAATCCCTGGTTCCATTAAAAAAAAAAAAAGAATGGGACCTGGAGATTCCTGCCCTTACAGCTCTCAGTTCCCCTCAGATCCAGGGGAACTGGTCACCACATCCCTCAGTCAGGCACAGCTCAACCTCTCACCTTCCTTCCTCCACAAGGGAGGTTCTGGGCCACTTCTGCCATCTCATCCTATGGGTATCCCTAGGGTCACTGGCCAACCAGGAAACTACTCCTTCCACCAGAGTCCACCTCTGGCCCTTGCTGGGAGCTCACATCTCTCCTCCAACACACCCTTAAACTTGAGTCGATGATGACCTCAAAGGGCAAGCAACATCACAGGGTTGGACTACGGCACACACGGGACGGAGCTTGGAAGAACCTGACTGTTATTTAACAGGACACGACCTCAAACTGTCTCTGGTTTCTGGTGCTCATCCAACCTGAGAGGTGCAGGCCTGTGAAAGGCCCTGAGGAGCTCACTGGGACAGGATAGTCCAGTGAAGGCAAGGAAAGGGGACCTTAGGCGGGACTGCATACTGTCTTGGGTCCATGATGGTGTTTATTCCCATGTGCAAAGGAGCTCTCGGTGGTCCAAGCAGGAAAAATGGGCCACTCTCTACACCTGCCTGAGGGCCCCTTGGAAGGAAATCCTCAGCTAGAAAGCAGCCCAGTGGGGCTCTGTGTGAGTGACTGCAGTGGGAGAGAGTAGTCACGGTGAGGTGGTAGGAGGCAGGCTTTGGGGAGAAAAGAGGTTCCCTCTGGGCCTACCCAGTGACTGTCCTCAGCCAGTTCGGACCTCAACAGATGCTGAGGCACTACAGACACCCAGGGCTCATGTGGGACCCCTGAGAAGCCAAAGCAGGAATGGACCTTGGCAAGAGGACAAGGTGCTGGACGATGCCTAGCTTTCTCTTTTTTTTTTTTTTTTTGTGGAACCGGGGATTGAACTCAGGCCCTTGTGCTTGCCCGGGAAGCGCTTATCCCACTGAGCCATCTCCCCAGGCCCCTTCTAGCTTTCTCAGAACCCTGGCTGGGGCCCGTCAGGGCCAGCCATGGATGTGGGGCAGTGAGGGTCCACCTGACAGCAGAGGGCTCCCAGCTCAAGTTTGACTGCTCTCCCCACCTTCTACAATGTCCTATTCCCTCCTTCTGCCCAAGATGCAGGAGCTGGGACACAGGCAGAAGAAAAGATGGTAGATGGGAAGAGACACACTAATCTCAGGAAAGAACTCAGCAGTTACTGGCACCAGGCAGGTCCACATACATGAGCAGCTGGTCTGGGCTACGAGCCCCAGCGATCATCCAAATGTTCCAGGTGCACTTTTCCACACTTCAGGATTCAAAGAGGACCTGCTAGGTCCACAAAATGCCCTACTTTGAAGTCAGCTTCAGCCTCAGGACACACAATGACTATGCCCCAGCCAGGACACTAGACACCAGGACTACTAGCAGCTATGGTAGACCAAAGACCCTGGCATCCACAAGCCCCAGAACATCCACCTGTGTGTGAATGTTGGTGAGGCAGGACTGGCACAGCTATAGAAAGACCACAGGGGGCAAGGGGAGCAGACAAATACGAAGAGAATGAGAACATATCCTTGTGGCTCCATGTTGCCACAGGATCATCAGCCAGCTTCCTTAGGACACTGCTCTCCTTGCCCCTTTACCAGCACCATAAATCACTAACACCCCAAGATACCTGGCTCCCTTTCTACCCTATAGACTGGCAAGCCCCCCTTGTCACTGAGAAGCTGTGGCCACCGCACTGAAGCCACAGCACAGGTCCCATGAAAGCTTTGAGTTAAGCTGTAGATTTAGGAGACCCTTTAAACCAACCTGTCCTCAGATGTTGTCTTTGACTGTGACTGAGCACTGAGGTGTTGTCTGCCTGGTTTGCCATTCTGAGCCTCAGGCCTAGAACTAAGTGGATACAAACAAATAGATATCCACCAATGCCTGCCTGGGGCCATTCACAGGCCAGCTGGACAGGCTCTGCCTCACACATCTCCAAGGACAGGCCTTAATCGAACTTAAGTATGGCCACCAAGCCTAGCTGGGCACTGGGCATAAGGGTGAACTTTGGACCAAACCACAACTGCTGTCTTCCTCCATCCTCCCATGACAATGTCCAGGATTTCCAGCTTCAGGGCCACCTCCACAAGAACTATCTGCTCCAGGCTGTGGGCCCAAGCCCACCTGTCAGCTGCCACCTGAACCTCACAGAACCCCTGGTTCCAACAAGACCTCACAGTTAGGCCTCTCCCACCTCTCTCTGGTTCCTTCCCACGGCAAAGCCTCAATCATGGTCTTAAAGAACCAAGGAGTGGGCTGGTGGATGGGGTAGCTCTGTAGGGACCCAAAAGGGACAGCAAAGTCAAACACAGGTTCCTCCATGGAAATTCCCAGGAAAATGCCCATTGTCTTGAGTGGCTGTGTGAACACATGTCCAGTGACAGCACAGGCCAAAGCCAGCATGGGCACAACTGCACCAGCAAGTTCCCACAGACCCCAAGGGGTGCCACATTTGTCTGGCATGCCACTTGGGTGTCCTGGCTCCCAAATTAATGCCTGGTGTCCTGGCTTGCCCAAAGCCTGGTGTGAGCAGATAGGCTTTCAATTAAAAGGGCCCCAGCTACTTCCTTTGGCAACCCAGAAGTAATTACTGTATAATTAAAAAGAATATGAAAAGGCTGAAGACATTTCAATTGGTAATTCCAAGAGATCTGCACAAAGTTCCATACAGATATAGACAATACAGAACTGGCCTTTTAACCGGTCCAGATCCCACAGAAATCCTGTCTCTCATTCTTAGAGGAACTATGGACACCGCACCAGACTTGAGACTGCTCCTAATAGCTGTAACTAGAGCATGTTCAAATCATTTGGGCCACAATGACCACTGTAAACCCACCAGCTTTCTCCACCACTGTGGGGGAGGGGCAGAGCTGCTCCTTCTACACCTCACCCCCACCACCTAACTGCTTTACAGCTGGAGGCTCAGCTGGCCTCTGGGTCCCACAATCTGGCCCTCCCCATGGACACCAGTTTTCCAGCCTGCGGCAGTCCTTTCCTGCCCTCCCAAGAGTGGCTCTAAAGCAGTATGCCAGAGCTCAACATAGGGGTACAAACACAACCCATTCAGGCCCTGGAGACCCAGGGCAGGCGTGAGCACGCTTGCATGTGCTCCTGGAGCTGCCTGGGAAATTCATTAAGGAGAGACGCCCAGCTCTGGTGGATACACGAGCCGAAAACAAAAACAAAATGACCAGGGCTGCTGAAAACTTCCCCCTTTCAAACCTGTGGGCCTCGGCAATCTGTTCTGCTCCACAGGCCCCAGACCCACAGGGTGGCCCATCCCTAATGGCCACCCCCACACCACTTACTGATCTCCCGAGTGGTGACTGGGTTTCCCCTAGACTGCTGAGGCCTTTGTACCTTCCCTCTGCTCTCCCACCCACCAGTTACCAGAATCCTTCGAGGATCCTTCATGTCTCAGGGATAGAATTTGAAGAGCCCAGGAGCCAGAGTCCCAGCAGACTGACAGGAGGATAGGGGATCAGCCTAGGCTTCTCAGCAAAGAGAAAATGCTGGCCTCCACCTACACACAACCCTCCAGGGCAGCTTCCTGCAAACAATGCCATCCGGAGGCTGGGGAATCAGAACCAGCTGCCCTGAAAGCGAGCCTCGCCCAGAACATACAGATCCTGGTTTGGTCTTTGCGTCCCCCCTCTCCTTAAACGAAAGTCATCCACCAAAAAAGTTAGGGCAGGGGGGCCAAGCAGCGACCCCAGGGAAAGGCTCAGAGGTTTCACCCCTCCCTCAGAGATCCGTGTGTTTCCGGGAAACAAAGCCGGTGGCCAGAGTGGAAGAGGGAGGGTTCAACCTAGCTATGAGTTCCCAGACAGTGGCAGCAACAGGTGCCCCCCCACAGGACCCCCTTCATCGCCCAAGGGCTGGTCTGACCCGCAAACGCTTGAGACCCCAAGGTGGGGTAGGGCTGGGAATAAGGAAAGACAAGAGAAGCCAGGCCTGCTCTCTACCAGGCCGTGAGACCAGGTGGGCACAGGGCCCCAGAACAAGAGTGGAAAATGGGGGGGAGGGGGCACGTGGGCGGGCGGTTGGCTTGAGAACTAGAGCAGAAAAGCGACAGGTGGACTGGGATACTGTGGGGTCAGTCAGTGGGAGACCAGCGGGGAGGTGGTCTGACGCGTGGGATACACCACGGGAAGATGAGGGTCCAAAGCGAAGGGTCGGCGGGGATGCGGCGCAGCAAGACCCATAGTGCTAGGTCGGCAAAACGTAAGAGTTGGTGGTGTCTTCAGCGTAGGTGAGAACCACTAAGGGATGACGGGGATCGATGGGGTCGCTAGCGAAGGGGTGCGGGTCACCAGGGTTCAAAGATGGGCGTCCGCAGGGCTTAAGGGATAGTAGGATCCCTAGCATGGGGTTGAGGGTCTCTGGGGGACTCTGGGGTCCGGCTCTCCAGGTCCACCGGATGTAGGGGGCGACGGGGCGGGGCCATAGAGCCTGGGTGGGGTGAGGTGGGGTGGGGGTGGGGACCCAGGTCGGCGGACAGGCGGGCGCGCGCGTCGTTACCTGCGCTCCGCCTGGGGCCCGCGGGCGGCGACGGCCGGCCTCAGCAGCGCGGCGTCTCCCGCTCCGGGCCCCGTGCGCGCTCGCGCTCCGGCTCCGGCGCCTGCTGGGGTCCCCGCTCCGGATCCCGCGCCGCCGGGGCCGGCCTCGACATGTTCGGCGGGAGGGCCGGGCTCGCCGCTCCGCCGCGCCCGCTCTGGGGCCCGCGCGCCTTAACGCTGTCTTGCCAGTGGGGGGCGGCGGCCTGCGCGATACAGTGCGCAGGCGCGAGAGGGGTGCGAGGCGCGCGCGCCGCATACGTCACAACGCGGGGCAGGACCGAAGCTCGCCCGGGCAACCGGCCCTCTGCTTTACGACAGTAGGGGGCGCCGTACGACGGCTGCTGTGCTTTGCGGCCTCTCCAAAGCGGTACCTTGGGAACACAGGAGACGTGCCTCAGCGGGATCGCGCGTGGGCAGTGCAGGGGCCAAACAGCTCCTACACCCTTGTAGGGAGGGGTTCCTGCCTCCCTTTCTACTCCGACCGCCGTCGTCGTCGCCATGGTGACGCGTAGCCGGTCGCCCTGGCGCCATCCTGCCGCCACGTCGGTGACGTCACAGTCTCGCCACCTGACGTCTCGGTGGGCGGTATCGATGGGCGTGGTCTGAGTGGGCGGTGGCGAGCGCTTGGGTCGGTACCTGAGCCGAGAATTGAGCCGGTTTGAGACTAGATAATGTTTCTAGGTGATTTTATGAGCTTGTAGGGTAAATGGTCCTAGAATAGTAGTCAGTAACCACCCAAAAGGAGGGTAGTACAGGCACAGTGTAGCATTAACATAATGTCACAATTCTAGGAGGATGAGGCAGGAGAATGTAAAGTTTGAGCCTGAACGAGGCAATTTAGCTAGACCCTGCCTCAAGATGTAGAGAAAACACTGGTCGTTACCTGGTGTGTTGACAGAGGGAGAGTGTCTGCTTCTTGATACCCTAATTCATGGTGACTTAAGCAAGGGTCACAAGAGAGAATCTCAGCCCAGAACCTAAGGCCCTAGGGCCTCCAGCCTGCAGCAGATCACCTTGGGCAGCTGGTCAAGTCGGCTGCTAAGTTTCACATACCAAGCTGGGGCTTTCCATCCAGTTGGCACTTAATGCATGTAGGTTTCAAACTGCTTGCACATGTGTTCTGTGTCACAGAGCCCGCACTGAGCAAGGAACTTGGGGAGGGGGACTGGCAACCCACATCTATTCCAGGGCAGGTCATAGAAGCAGGAAGGAAACTGCAAAATGGTTCCTGGCCTCCCCGTGGACTCCACTCCCTCACAAGTTGGAACAGTTTTTTAATCAGAAGACACACATCCATTCAGATGCGTACATAGTGCCGGCCAAGGGCTCTGAGAATAGAACACTGAGGTGGCTGCTGGCATCTCCTGCTCAGGGAGTCTTAGGACGGGGGAGGAAGGACAGGAAGTACGTGCACAGGATAGTATCCGATGGTGTGATATGGCCGTGTGGCAGAATGCCCAGAAGAAGACACCTTCTTAGCCAGATGGCCAAGAAAATCCAGATCTTTTCAAGGCTAGAAATGCAAACTGGAGCCGGGCGTGGTGGCGCACGCCTGTAATCCCAGCACTCGGGAGGCTGAGGCAGGAGGATTAGTATGAGTTCAAGACCAGCCTGGGCTACAAAGTGAGCTTAAGGCCAGCCTGAACTGCATAGTAAGACCCTGTCTTAAAAATGACATAAAAAAAAAAAAAAGAAATGCAAACTGGAAGGAGGATTCCATGCCTGTCTGTACTGTATGCACGGAGGACTGCAAAGAACTGGTGGAAAATTCAGCCCAGGAGGGAGGCTACAAGATAGGCTTCCAGGGGCCAAAGCTAACACTTTGGAGTGCCAGGACTAGGTGTCCTGTGACACAAGAAACAAGTGGTGCTGTCCCTGACCCTTGTCCTTCTTCTGTCCCATATGAAGTTTCCCTTTGGGAAGCCCAAGTCACAGCCTATTACTGTTTTCCTGATCATGATATCCTTCAGGAAGAGCTACACTATACAAGGGAGTTTGTTTTAAATGTTAGTCTTTGCCAGCCATGCCCATGGAAGCCAGCATGAGGAACTGCACACAGTAGGTGCTTCCACTGTGTGCAGTAACTCCATATGATAAATGGATGAATGAATGAAAGCTCTTCCAGAATATGCAGATTATCAAGCTCTTATTTTCTAGACATCCTGGCCCTATCTCTCCTCTCCTTTCTGGGTAATCTTTCAGAAGCTCAATCCAAGAGTATGGGGTGGAGACTGGTCTCTCCTCTAAGGCTGTCTGCACCTTAAACCTGACTTCAGGCTGTTTCTGCAAACTGGTTGCTTGTGCAGCTGAAAGAATGCAGGCAGGGAGGTCAGCTCTGGAGCTGTACCAGCCCAATAGTGATTGTGAGACATTCACCTGCTCTCTCTGGTCCTCAGTAATATTGTCTATAAGTCGGGGCTAGTGAAAGGGTTCATAGGTCTGTCATGAGACTGTATGAATTAATGCATAAAAATCACAGTGGAAGGCCTTCAGCTTTCAACAGATCTCTAACAAACATTTTTACCAATGGCCTTTCATGCTTCCTCATTTTTAACCATACCCTCCCATGCTTCAGCTCTAGTTACAGGGTTTGGGTAAACTTGGCAGATAAGTGGAAAAGAACCCATTTAATGACCTTGGTAAAATAATAACATCGTAAAGATGATGAAGGCCAGGGTGACAGCTCCATTGCATATATACCTGTCTGACAAACGCAAGGCCCTGGGTTTGATCCCTAGTACCAAAAAGAAAAACAAAAATGTTGAGCTGCCCATCTCTGTCTCAGCCTCCAGAAATGAAAACAGGATCAGAACATCCTGGGAAATCACTGTGGATTTAGAGGAGGGACAGGGCAGGAAGCCCCTCCTACCCTCTGTTCTTATAGCTGCTAGAGACAGACACATCCACACCCCTCCACCTTGGACACAGACCCCCAGGTCAGGTCTTGGGGCTGCATCCAGATAAACATCCTGGCTCATGTTTATCAAACTGGATTTTTTTTTTTTTAATGTACAGGGTCTCACTCCGCAGATCGGACTCCTAGTGATTCTCTTGTTTTCATCCTCCCAAGGGATTACAGGCATGTGCCACTACACCCAGTCTCAATCTTTGACATTTCAGTGGGGGTGGGGGGCCTGGCACTGCATGCCTGGGATTGAACCCCAGTCACTGTGCTCTGCGTAAGCAGGCACTTTAGTCTGTTGAGCTACCAGGCCGGCCCTGTCAAACTGGATTTTTTTTTTTTTTTCTTTTTTTCCTTTTGAGACAGGTTGTCACTATGCAGTTCAGGCTGGCCTTAAGCTCACTTTGTAGCTCAGGCTGGTCTCGAACTCACAACAATCCTCCTGCCTCAGCCTCCTAAGTGCTGGGATTACAGGCCTGCGCCACCACACCCAGCCAAACTGGATTGCATGAACACTAATTGCAGCCAGGCCTCCCTCCCCATCTGGGAGGGCCCAGGGTTCTGACGTCACTTCTTGTCTATGAGCCCCTCTGCTCTGCTCTGCTCTGCAGAAGTAGAACCTGAGGGTTTACAAACATAAAGTGAATTAATCACCCACCATGTCCTGGATTGGAACCTCTGATGCTATTGGCAGCAGCACCACCTCCGAGTGTCATATATGGTAGCACTCAGGGTCCTCACCTCACCCCCGTCCCAGTAGATTTAATGGAGGGCACTAAACACATTGGGAAAAATCAGTCCTCTTTTTTCAGAACTGTGAGCTCCAGAGGAGAAGCTGAAGCTGGGAGACACAAGAGAGGTTGTCAGGAGCAGGGTGACATCAGTCATGAAATGGAGAGTATGAGAAGCACATGGCTAAAATCACCCACATCACGTGATCCTACTTCCAAACCAACAGGTCTGTACCATGTGACCTCTCAGCCACCTCTAATTGGTCCAGGGTGAGCCAATCAGGTCATCTCCTGGGAATATTGAACTTAGAGGAACCTTTAGTGCTTGTCTAGTGTTAACTGTGAAGTGGATAGCAGATGTCTCCCATTGTCTGGGTTCTCAGCATTTGTCCTCCCATTGTTTAGATACACAGTAAAAGCAACCAGCCATCTTTTCAAAATTTTTTTGAGAATCCTGGAACACTAGGATTTCATTATTCAAACTGCAGAAGTCTCAGGAAAACCAAAGTGATTTCATCACCCAGAATGTAGGGCATACACTGCCCTAACAAAGATCTCAGGAAGCCATAGTGAGAAGCTGCCTCTTCATACCATACCAAGGTAGAGGGTTGAATGGTATTCTCCAAAATGCATGCTTATTTGGACACTCAAAATGTGACCTTGAGCTGGGCGTGGTGGCGCACGCCTGTAATCCCAGCACTAGGGAGGCTGAGGCAGGAGGATTGGTATGAGTTCGAGACCAGCCTGAGCTACAAAGTGAGCTTAAGGCCAGCCTGAACTGCATAGTGAGACCCTGTCTCAAAAAGACAAAAAAGAAAAAAAAAATGTGACCTTAATTGGAACTAGGATCAATGTGGATGTAATTACTTACATTAAGATGATTTATAAGCTGGGCATGGTAGCATAGAAGTACTCCCAGCATTCAACTTGGGAAACTGAGGCAGAAATATCATGAATTTGAGGCCATCCTGGGCTACGTAGTTCACAGCCAGCTTCTCAACTACAGAACAAGGCCAGCCTCTCACCGTGCCTCCCCCAGGAAAATAGATGGATTCATAGCCAGGTACAAATCCTGGAATTTGTGAGGCTGAGGCAGGAAGATGGCAAGTCTAGCCAGCCTAGGCAACTTAGTGACACAACAAGATTTTGTCTCAAAATTTTGAAAGGGGGCTGGGGACATAGGTTAGTGTGAAGGCCCTGCATTCAATATGCAGCACAGGATAAGTGAAGAAAAGAAAAAAAGAATACTGATGGAAACATAGAAGAGATGCCACAAGAAGACAAGTGGAGACTGGAGTGATGCAACCCCAGCTACAGGATCCTGGAGCTCCAGGAACTGCAAGAGGCAGGAAGGGCCGTCTGGAGAGGAGGGAGCATGGCCCTGTGGAGACTTCTGCTGACAAGCTGCCATTGACTGCGGAACAGGAGAGGCCACTGAGCAAGCAGATAATAGTTGCCCTCACCCTGGGCCACACCATTCAGAGCAGCTCCAATTACAAAGGGCTTTCCCGCCTGAAGTGGCTGGGTGCCCAGTCTCGCCTGGCCGGCCAGCAGCATCCCTTCCAGAGGAGAGGACGGTCCCAGGCATCACTTCACCATCAGTTGGGATCAGACAGAGAGCAGCCCTGGACAGCAGGGTCAAATTACTCATGTCCAGAGCTGAAAAGACACATGACCCTATTGCTTTCCTGAAGCTGCTCCAGGGTCAAGACACCAAGCTAATTCCCAGGACAGGCAGAAAGAGGAGAGGATCTGCCTCTCTGGTGTCTCTGAGCAACGAAGTTCAGTTATAAAAGTATGGAGTTGAGGCTGGGGGTGTGGCTCAGTGCTGAGCACTTGCCTAGCAAATGCTTATCTTCAGTACCAACAAAAATAAATAAAAGGATAGAACTGGATAATGACTTGAACTGCCAAACATGTTTCTTTCTTCTGCTACTTGATTTTTGCTAATGTCTGTCATGTTCTGAAGTTAATCATTGATTTATTGCTGATGTCTATCCTATGCAAAGACAAAATTACTGATATCTGCCATAAGCACAGAATTAGGGGATCAGTCATTTGTTGATTGATTACTGATGTCTTCCTTTTGCAGAGTGGAGCAGGGGATGGATCATGGATTGATTACTGATGTTTGGCTAATGCAAAGAATGCAGAAAGGCACCATTTATTTATTGATTACTGATCTCCTGTGCAAAGGGTAAAGGAAAGCATCACTGATTGACTACTATTATCTGCCCTGTGGCCAGGTGTGGTGGCACATGCCTGTAATCCTAGCACTATGGAGGCTGAGGCAGGAGGATTGTCACAAGTTCAAGGATAGCCTGGGCTCCATAGCGAGTTCAGGGGCAGCCTAAACTATACAAGAGGACCTTGTCTTTGTTTTTTTTTTTGTTTTTTTTTTTTTTGTCTTTTTTTGAGACAGAGTCTCACTATGCAGTTCAGGCTGGCCTTAAGCTCACTTTGTAACTCAGGCTGGTCTCGAACTCACAACAAATCCTGCCTCAGCCTCCCGAGTGCTAGGATTACAGGCGATCTTGTCTTTAAAAAAAAAAAAAAAACCTGCCCTGTGCACAAGAAGAAAGAAAGCATCACTTAATGACTGGTGGTCTTTGCCTTGTGCACAGAATTGACAAGGGCATGATTGATTGGTTGCTGTTATCTGCCTTATGCATAGAATGAAGGAATGCATTAATTGATTACTAATCTCTGTATTTTGCAGAGGAGACAACATCACTGATTGATTGATTGTTCATGCCTGCCCTTTGCACAGGATAGACAGTACAGTTCATTAACCATCCTGAGCCTGGGTGGTAGGGCTTGGTAACCCTTCCAGCCCCACATATTTTGTCTTTTTTCCTTCCTTTCCTTCTTCTCTTCCCCTTCTTTCCTTCCTTCCTTCCTTCTTTCTTTTTCTTTCTCTTTCTTCAGACAGGGTTTGTAGTCCAGGCAGGCCTTGGGCTCAATATGTAGCTGGCCTTGAATGGGCATTGATCCTTCTGCCTCAGCCTCCCAAATGCTGGGATTACAAGCATAAGCCACCATAGCCAGTTCATTTCTCCATTTGAAGTCATTCTGGAGACTACAGCAACAATCCTTGAGGGGGCAGAACATGTTTGGGGGACAACAGTTTGAGTTTGCACCTGGCTGTGGGACCCCTTTTTAGATGTTAAACTAACTGTCCCCAGCATCCACCCAGCCAACAGGACAGGGAGGAAGGACATCAGAAATGGCAGTGGGCAGAAGAACCAATAAGGAGCAGAGGTCTCATTGCCTGTGTGGGATGCAGCATGCCGGTGTGGACAGCACTTGAGTTTGTGCATGCACATGCGTGCGTGTGTGCGTTCGTGTGTATTTTGAGGCTCAGAGGAGCAAATCCAAGGGTGCTCAAACAAGGGCAGGAACTACACCTCCTGCCCTTTTCATTTCTCTCTTTTGTTAAGATGAGAAATTCTGGGGGCTAAGGAGATAGCTTGGAAGTCTAAGCACCTGCCTTGCAAATGCAAGGAGCTGAGATTGATCCCCAGTACCACATGCTGTGACTGGAACAAGGCTTGGTGGATCATGCCTGTAATCTCAGGGCTGGGTAGGCTGAAACAGGAGGGTCACTAAGAGTCTGAACTGTGTACCGAGACCCTATATCAATAAAATTTTAAAAAGATGAGAAATTCTTTTATCATATTTAGAATCAAAATATCCCTTAAAATATTTACATTTTACAGTAAAAAGGACAGCAGAATCCTTTTTATTTCTTATTGTTTTGCTTTTTTTTTATAGAGGGTTATAAGAAATTGAATTCAGGGGCCAGCCAAATAGCTCAGTAGATTAAAGTACCTGCAAGCAGGTGCAGGGGCCAAGGATTCAATCCCTGGGCCTGCTGTGCCGGCTCTGTCTCCAGGGTGCGCTGAGACAGCAACTGAGACTATGCATGGTAACGCACACCTGCAATCCCAGCTCTTGGGAGGCTATAAACAGGTGGATCACTACAAGTCCAATCTAGTAGTGAGACCCTGAACACCCTGTAGACCCTTCCCTTAAAAAAAAAAAAAGAATTGAATTCAAGGGCTCACATTTGCCAGGCAGGTGCTGCACCACTGAGCCATACCTCCAGCCCCTTGTTTTATTTTGAGACAGGGTGTTTCTGTGAAGTTCAGGCTGGCCTTGAGCTCACTATGTAGCCCAGGCTGGCTTGAACTAGTGGCGATCGTCCTGCCTCAGCCTCCCGCGGGCTAGGATTACAGGTGTGTGCCACCACAGTTAGTTACTTTTTACGTTTTTTTTTTGTTTTTTTTTTTTTGGTAGAACTGGGGTCTGAACTCAGGTCCTTGCACTTGCTAAGGAAGCACTTATCCTACTGAGCCATATGCTGGGCACCTACTTTTTTTTTGGCGGAACCAGAGTTTGAACTCAGGCCTTTGCACTTGCCAGGGAAGCACTTACTCTACTGAGCCATCTCTGGCCCCTCTACTTTTACTTTGAAGATACGGTCTCACTAAGCTGCCCAGCTGCTCCTTGAACTTCTAATCCTGGAATGACAGGTGTGCACTACCACATTAAGTTAGGATTTAACTTTATTTAGGTATATTTCACCTACCACAGGCCTCCTTGGTAATCATTCTGCTCTCGTCACCAGCTTTGCATAGTGGTGTGGAGAATTCTAGGAAGTGACCAAGATCACTCCCACATTCCCTTTCATTGAGGCCAGCAGTTGAGAGCAAGGTGCACAGAACACAGGAAGCTGACCAAGGCTCTGCACAAGTCCACAGGACACACCCTCCCCCCAGCAGGTTCTGTTTGAACCCAATAGCCTGGCAGAGGAGGCACCTACACCCAGGTGAGGGGAGGACACATGTCACCAACATCAAAATACTGAGGAAAGGGCAGTATTTCTAGAGGCGAGCATGTCACTGGACACAATTTCAGCCAGGTGTTGTCGTGTAGCATACAGATGGAATCCCAGCCCTCAGGAGGCCAAGACAGGAGGGTGTGAGTACCAGGCCAGGCTGGACTATCTAGTGAGTTTGAGCTCACACAGATTTCTATGCTGGGGGTGCAGCTCAGTGGTCAGCACTTTGTTAGTGTGTGGGAGGCTCTGGGTTCCATCTCCAGTACCAAAAGAAAGAAAGAAGAGACATATATGTAGTCTGTCTGTCTCTGTCTCAGGGCTGGGGAGATGACTCAGTAGAATAAGCACTTGCCTGGCAAGCGCAGGTTCCTGAGTTCAATCCCCAGTACTGAAAAAAAAAAAAAAAAAACAACACAAGAAAAACCATAAATAAAAAGCATACTGAGTGTGAGTGTGGTGTTGGCACACACCTGTCACCCCACATACTGGAAGGCTGAGCAGGAAGATAGTTTAAATCCAGGCTGCGCAATTTAGTGACTTGGCCTCAAAACAAAATTTCCAAAAAAGGGCTGGTGATGTATCTCAGTGCAAAGGCAAGTCCAGTCCCCAGAGCTCCCAAAACAAAACAGAGCCAGCCTGCCCCAGCTCTGTGGCTGAGAGCTGGCCATTATTAGCCCATTCTTCTTGGTTTTTCATTTCTTGGTACTGGCAGTGAACCCCAGGGTATTTTCCATGCCAGGTAAGCAACCTACACTCGCCTGTCCCCCACCCTGTGCTGGTCTCTTTGCTGTTGCTAACAACTAAATCCCATTGACTGGATAGTCTCCCCTTATTACTGAGAATTGAATCCAGCCCTTTTTATTGTTTTTTATTTTCAGATATTGATTTGACTTGGGTTTTTTTTTATTTTTAGGGTCTCACTAAGTCCACCCAGGCTGGACTCTAACTTGTAATCCTCCTGCCTCGGCCTCCCAGAGTGCTGGGATGACACTACCCCTGGATGGCATGTCAGTTTTTGTAGTCAAACTCTGGGGATGTTACTCCTTCAAGCTAGCAGGAAGGGAGCCTTTGGCTCTGGAGGCTGTGTATGTGATCCTGGAGACAGCCATCACCTCTGCCACAGTGCGGTGGCTGGATGCAGGTCAGAGCCTCTGCATTCTCCTGAGAGAAGTACCCAGAAGGTGGTGATGTCACATCAGGACGTAAATCACAGGCACCACCCATGTCCATTTATAACTGCCTCTATCACCTGGCCCATTCCCCTGCACTTAAGGTATAGTTAAAGTGCCCGTGAAAACATCCATCCAAACTTCATGGCATGCACCTCTCATGCCAACTACTCAGGAGGCTGAGGCAGAAAGATCCCAAATTCAGTGCTAGCCTGGGTAACTCGGCAAATCAGCAAGATTGTGTCTCAGAATTTTATTTATTTATTTATTTATTTATTTATTTATTTATTTATTTATTTATTTATTTATTTATTGTCTTTCTGAGATAGGGTCTCATTAAGCAGTTCAGGCTGGCCTTAAGCTCACTTTGTAGTTCAGACTGGTCTCAAACTCACAACAATCCTCCTGCCTTAGCCTCCTGAGTGCTGGGATTACAGACATGAGCCACCATGCCAGGCTCAGAATTTTAAAAGGGCTGACGTGTGGTTCAGTGGTGAGCACTTGCCAAGCATACGCCAGGCCCAGGGTTCTATCTCCAGCACCACCGAAAGTAAATGTACTAATAAAGCACCCACCTGAGAATCATTCTTACAGCCTGAGGTGACAAGGGGCTGGGAACAAGCTGTGGCCAAAGTGGTGGCCGAGCAGCAGTCCTGGGCAAACTTCCACGGAACGTGGCAGCCCGGAATGTGGGGGTGGCTGCTGGACAGACAAGGCCCATCTGGTGTGCAGACATGGGGGACAGAGCTGCTCAGGACAGCGTGTTCCAGTTACTCCTCGTGGCCCAACATTCCTGACGTATGGCTTGGGGCCAATGAATAAATTTTACGGCCCTCCTAGAAGGCAGTCCACAGATCCCCTGGGTGTTCCCAAGCAGAGCCCAGACAGAACAGAGGGCGGCAGCAGCCAGACCTTGCTTCTGCTTCCTGACATCCTCACCAGGGAAGGCCACTGCGGTGCCTCAGTTTCCTTCCTTGCCCACGGGGTTGCGGGGGCTGATAGCTGCACAAGGGAGGTCTGAAGTCCCCAGAACACCTAGGGTCTAGTGTTGGGAACTTACTCTTGGAAGTAATTCTGCAAAAATAGTTCAGAAAGGTTCTAGAATGGCAAGTTCCTGTGGGAGGTTTTCATTGTTTTGTTTAGGGTACTGGGGTTGAACTCAAGGCCTCCATGCTCAACCTTTTTCTTTTCTTCTGGTACTGGGGATTAAGCTCAGGGCCCTGTGTGAGCTAGGTAGCACTCTACCACCGAGCTACATCCCCAACCCCCTTTTTACTTTTTGATGTGGGATCTCACTAAATCGCTAAGCTGTCCAGGCTGGGCTAGGATTTTTTTTTCCCCCTTTTGAGACAGGGTCTCACTATGCAGTTCAGGTTGGCCTCACTTTGTACCCCAGCTGGTTTTGAAATCACAATGATCCTTCTGCCTCAGCCTCCTGAGTGTTGGGTTTACCGGTGTATGCCCCCACACCCATGGGCTAGAACTTCTGACCCACCTCCCCCAGCCTCCTGCCTAGCCTGGGATCACAGAAGTAGTGACCACTTTCCTCCTGTACCTCTTTTTTTTTTTGTCTTTTTGAGACAGGGTCTCACTATGCAGTTCAGGCTGGCTTTAAAGCTTACTTTGTAGCTCAGGCTGGTCTCGAACTCATAATCCTCCTGCCTCAGCCTCCCGAGTGCTGGGATTACAGGCAAGCACCACCACATCCAGCCCTCCTGTACCTCTTGACTACTTGCAACCATCCTCCCAGGCCAGCACACTGTGCCCACCCAACCTGAGATGGTGTAAAATGCAGACAGGGACCTGCTGGACACCTAGAAAACATGGCCACATGGAAAACAGCCTGCGACCCTGCTGAATCCCAGAAAGCCAGCCTTGGTATACCTGGCCCCTCTGCAGCTCTAGCCTCAGCACAGTGAGAGGAGGGCAGGGAGGGGCTGCAAACTTTTTTCTTTGGCAGAACCAGGGATTGAGCTCAGGCCCTTGTACTTGCCAGGGAAGTGCTTGTTCCACTGAGCCATCTCCCCAGCCTGGGGCTGGCCCTTTGACCTAAGTCCAAGCCCTGAGGGTCCTGCAGAGACACAGGGTGGGTGGTTCCACCCCTCCATCTTTTTTTTTTTTTTTTTTTTTTTTTTGCCTTTTTGAGACAGGGTCTCACTGTGCAGTTCAGGCTGGCCTTAAGCTCACTTTGTAGCTCAGGCTGGTCTTGAACTCACAACAATCCTCCTGCCTCAGCCTCCCAAGTGCTGGGATTATAGGCATGCGCCACCACGCCCGGCCCTCACCCCTCCATCTTTACATGCCCTTTCCTTCATCCCTTGGGCACCATGGGAAGGTGGACACTCAGAATCCCACATCCTACCTCAAATGACATGTCTGTCCTGGAGACCAGAATGCCCCACAACAACTTTCATGTGGGCAAAGGAACAGAGCTGGGTGTGGTGACACAAGCCTGTCACTGCACCATGCTGGGAGGCTGAGGTAGGAGATTTCAAGTTCCAGCCCAGTTAGGGCAATTTAGCGAGACCTGGCCTCAAAATAAAAGATAAAAGGGGGAAGCGCTGAAGGGCTGGGGATGCAGCTCAGGGCCTCAGGGGTAGCAGTCTGGGGGCTAAGTGGGGTTTGTTGGGATCTGGGAGTTGGGCACCAGGGAGAGAACTGGTAAGCAGTTGAGGGAGGAACAACTGCAGATAAAGCTGAGCCTTGAATGCAGGCAGAGCAGCTGTGCCAACTGGGGCAAGACCCTGAGCAGGGTGGGTGCCTGGCTGTTTTCCCATCTACTGAGCACTTGCACACTCTGTAGGAGCCTGGTGGGCAGATAGTGGCCGGGTCTCCTAGGGACCAACTTGGAGCACATGGATGACCATGGAATGTGGTGTCCTTTAGGGCCTGACCTGGACTGTAGTGAGCACTTCCAGCAGGATTCTGTGGGGACAGTGGCTAGGAACAGGGAGGCCAGTGTGGGGCCAGGAGAGTGGGGACCTGGCCACAGCAGTCAGGATTCATTTTTGGTTCTAACCCTAGCCTAGGGAGTGTTGAGCTACACCTTCAGCCCTTTTTATTTTGAAACAGGAACTAAGTGCCCAGGTTGGGCTTGAACTTGCAATCCTCCTACCTCAGCCCAGGAATAGCGGAGATGAAGGCTTTACTCCAGGAGTCTGCTGGGGGACTAGGCAGGGGATCCATGGGGGAATAGAGTGGGGATCCCTGGCTGATGGAACCCATGGGGGCCCTCTGGTGGCCGAATCTAGGGCTAAATGTCTGGGGAGGTGGAACCTACTGCCCCAGAGTGAGGCTAACTGCAGGGGGGCCCTGTGGAGAGTGGTGCAGAGCCACCTGATGACCAGACACTGGCCATTTGTGCTGGGATCCTCTGGCCAACAGATGGCCTAGAGGGACAACACGCACCACAGATCCAGCCCCCTGCTTGCTCTGATGCAGAAAAAAGGATTTATTTCCAGAATGTTATCAACTAACAAAACCCACCACATCGTGACCATCCACATGCATGGGTGGGTGGAGGCTGCCAGTGCACCAGCACCCCACTATCAGGCTGCAAAAGGCCACCCTGAGGCAGTGGCAGGGACCTGAGGCCAGGTGACCCAGGCCTACATCTTCCTGTACATTTCCCATGGTGGCTGTCATGATCTCCAGAGATGGGATGGCTGGGTGCAGAGGACCTGTGAAGGCTTGGCTAGCAGCATGGAAAGGTTACTACAGAAAGTTGATTTTGGCCCAAATATTGTTAAAGGAGATGAGGATACCCCACAGGATGCACCTGGGGCAGAGAGAAGTACATAGTGTTGGCTGCAAGGTTCCTCTCTAAGGCATAGGGCTGTCCCTGGCCCAGGGCAAGGCCATCCTCCTGCCCCTGCAGCTGCGATCTGGGCTTTTCAGTCTGGTTCCTAAGCACAGGGCCTCGGGTCTGGGTCACTCTCCACTGTGCAGCTGAGACAGGCTCCTCTCCTTTCAGTTAAGACAAGCACCCCTGCTCAGGGGCTCAGCCAGTTTTCAGCATGCAGACAGAGGTCTTGCAGGGTGGGACCTTGGTCCCAGGAGAGGAAGGCTGTCTGCCACAGATGGAAACACAGGACAACAGAGTCCCGACATCACTGTCCAGAGGAAGGAGTGCAGAAAAGAAGTGAATCTGCTTCTGCTGTTGCTGCAGTCTTGTCCATGGAGCTATCACCCCATGTGGCACAGGGGACAGAGGGTGACAAGATACTCAGCCTCTCCCCAGCCCAGGCAACAGGTGGGTTAAGGGGATGACACAGAAGTTGACAGCAGGACCTCTATGTCCTCGACTCTGCAGGGACGGACAGCATAAGCCGCCTGCTGCCACCTTCTGTCCATGGAGATGAAAGTGTAGCCACCCACACACGTGGCTGCTAGACAAGAGGCTTAGGTCTTGGGCCCCAAGATGAAATAAACTTGGGCTCTGGCAGTGGCTGGGCCCCTGAGATGGGCAGGACAGATATTCAGCCCTCAAGGAACCAGGGGCAGTGGGAGCAGGGGCAGTGATGCAGGCCTGTGGGCAGGCGGCAGGGCTGCTTAGCCCTCTCTAGGGCCACTGGCTGCCGCTGGCCGGATAGTTGGGCACTGTGGGGTACTCAGGCAGGCTGTTCCCCGAGAAGTTGTTGAACTGGGCCTCCCGTGAGGGCGGGTCCCGCCAGGCACCTGTGTTCCACTCTGTCTGTGCCTTCTGGAAGCTTCCACCGGCCCCTCGGTAGATCCTGTGTACCTGCAGCAGGGACAGGACAGCTAAGGAAACACACGGGGCAGGGGGCTTCCTCCCCAGCTCATCTGCCAATGGAGACCCAGCCAGCATGCAGGTCATCTTCTCCTCAGCCATAACGGTGCTCGGGATGGGGACAAACATAGCCTCCTCCACCTTAGGATGCTCTGGCTCTGAGCCACAAACACTGCACATCACCCCTCACATTGCATGTCATTAGCCCCAGGATGGCCTGTGAGACAGCAGCATGGACAGTGGCCATTTCCTGTCCTGTGCTAGACAAGTGCTAGATGCAGGGTCACAGGGAGGCCCTCATCTAGATGGTACTGTTCTCCCTCTGGCCCTGCAGACTCCAGCCTCAGGATGTGAGGACACACGGGTATAGGCTATCATGGAGTCCATTATGAATAGTCTGAGCAGCAACTTAGCAACTTCAGGAAATGCAGGAAAGCCAGATCAGAGACTCAGGAAAGGCCAGTGTGAGTCTGGCCCCTTCTCACCTGCAGCTCTGGCTCTGTTCTGCCTCCATGAGCCAGGCTCCCTCCCTCCCCTGCCTAGCACCCCGTTTCCTCCTCTTCTGGCTCCCCAGGTATGACCAGGGCTCATTTGTGAGGTGGAGCCATACACTGAGTGGTCACTGCAGAGGAGGTACCCACTCCTCCCAGGGGACATTGGGAATGTGACCCGTACATTCACTTGGCCAGGCCTGGTGTAGGGACACACGTGTACACCAACTCTAAGGGTACCTGTGGCTCCCAACCCCAGAGCAGATCTTCCAGGGACACTAGCGCCCCAGCTGCCTCTGCTGCCTCCCTTAGCCTGTCTGCTGAGGCCCCACCAACTTCTCAGAGATGGTGTGGCACAGACCCGCCCAGCGTGTGCTCAGAGTCTGGCCCTTGAAGTATCTGGGGATCAGTCCTGGGGCTCACAGAAGAGAGGATCCTGAGCTTCACCTACTGGTGCAAAGGATAGGGTTTCTAATCAGCCCTTGCTGTCTCCTAGAATCTGCAAGTGCAAGGTTGACACATGCTGGCAGAGGGGCCACATGCTCCCCTGTGAAGCACTCAAACGCTGGGTCTCTGTGAGCTGCAGTGACATTGAGTGTGTGTTGTCACAGCCCATCTTTCTGTCCCTAGGAGATGATTCTGGAATCTTTGCCTGTTCTCCTGCCCCTAACCACCTGAGGTGATGAGGGGAGAGGAGAGAGGGCAGCTGGGATCATCTGGGACCCAGGACTCACCTTCATGAGCAAGAGGGCCATCATGGCAGCAGACAGGGAGAACATGATGGCGGGGAACAGCATGACCACAGCGGCTCCGATGTTGGTGCTGAAGAACCCGATGGCTGCCAGCCAGCCACTGTAGGGTGAGAGAATGCAGGCTTACCTGGCATGCAGCTCTGATATGTCATGGGAACAAGGGACTGTCACTCAAGGATTCACCCATGAAAGGACATCAGACCACCCAGGAAGACATCCAAGTCAGGCAAGGCCTCATCTCACCATGCTGGCGAGCCTGAGTGTGTGGGGAATGGAGGAAGAAGTACCACACTGTCACTTGTGCTCTCTGCAGGGGCAAAAAGACTCAGAAGTCCACAGGAGACCTGGACGCTCCCTTCACTCACGTGCAGATCTCTGCTACAGTGATTGTGGGCAACCATCAGAAATTGGGAATAACCCCAGCATCCAAGGCTGGGGATCATGCACTCTTGCACAGTGGGGCAGCAAAGGAACATTCAAAGACAAGGGAAGCCAGGCGTGGTGGCGCATACCTGTAATCCCAGCACTCGGGAGGCTGAGGCAGGAGGATTGTTGAGTTCAAGACCAGCCTGAGCTACAAAGTGACCTTAAAGCCAGCCTGAACTGCATAGAGAGACCCTGTCTCAAAAAGACAAGAAAGGCCCAGCACTGAGGAGGATGAGGTAGGAGGATCACAAGTTTGAGCCCCAAGGATGGGAGATGTAGCTCAGTGCTAGGGCACTCCTGGCCTCACCCCCCAGTATCACCAAAAAAGAAAAGTAAGAGAGAAACGTGAAAACCAGTCTCCATAGGAAGACCCACAGAAGCCTCTCTGACCTCTGCCCCAACTCCCCACAGTTGCTCCAGGGTTGAAACATGCATGCACACGAGTGTGCTACACATGTGCTCATCTGCATGCATGGACACACCCCAAGTCCTGGGCTCCCCAAGCTGTTCCTGCGCCACCTGGCTGCAGCCACCTTGACACTGCTGAGTGTGCCACGGCAGCAGAGCGCAGTTTCCACTTTTTTTTTTTCTTAGTATACAGGCTGCTGAATACTAAAAGCACTGCTCTTCTTTTCTTTATTTAAAAAACATTTACTCTGGAATGATTTTGGACTTTTGTGAGAGTGGCAGAGATCTCATGGAAGGCCCAGCTGTGCTCCCTGGTGCACTTCTGGGCAAGGCCACCTAGCCTCACCCACAGGGCCTCCATGTGGCCCCCCCTTGTGGCCAGCTGGCTGTTTCACAACCAAGCCAGTGGGGTTGTTTACTGGGCTGTTTCCCTAGGGCAGACTGTGACCCTGAATGTAACCACCTAGGCAGGAGCTCTGGCCAGGACCCGGATGAGGGGCTGTCCTGTCCACCCCTGCAATGCTCTCTGTGACATGCCTTCCCCACGGCTGAGAGCCTGAAGACCATTTGTCCACCCTGCTCCCTGCTTAGGTGCTGACCACCTGCCCCATTTCTCAGAAACATCCTACACTTTGGCAGAAGCAGAGCAGAAAGTCCAGGACCAGGGTTCAATCCCCAGCACCACACGCCATGCCGGCCATCCAGACCGGGCCTGGTAGCACATGCCTGTAATCCCAATGCTGGGGAGACTGAAAATAGGAGGATCACTATGAGTCTGAACTGTGTAATAAGAACCTGTACCAAACACATTAAAAAATAAATTTTAAAAATAAAATAAGCAGCCCAGTGGAGTGACAGGTGCTCATGTCACCATAGGTGACAGCACCAGCCTGCTTGTTCACTTCCCCGAGAAAGGCCTGGGAGCAGGGTAGGGAGTAAGGGACCATAGACCTGGACAGCGGAGCAGAGCCTAGCAGCCCAAGGGACCCAGTGGGCACCGGCAGCCATGAAGAAAAGCCACAGCTGTGAGTCACTCCAGCAGCAGGATGCAGCTGCCTCCTGATCACGCGTGGCAGCAAGGACCCTTGGACTAGGACTCTCCATAGAGCTGCAGTGGCATCCCCCCGGCCTCCTTTGTCACTAAGGACTCAGGGAGAAATGAGCAAGCCTCACCTTCCAGTGGTGCCAGAGACATGGGCATGTGTGGCAGGAGCAGGAGGGTGGGATTGGGCCCGCTCACGGGGCACTTGCAGACTTTGGCCTGTGTGGCCTGGGAGCTCACTGCACAGAGTGGAACACACTGCATAGTGATGTAGTGCTCAGCGTGTGACTAGCAGGCTTGAGTCCCTGGGTTCCACCCCAGCACCACACACAATTGTTCAAAAACAAAAGAGCTTAGGCTGAAGGGGGTGGTGAGGCCAGCAGCGCCCCCAGGAGCCGTAGGAAAGCAGCAACAGAGCACAAGAACCATGGCACAGAACGTGGTGGTCACAGGGACAGGGAGAGTAAGAAGCACAGGGTCACATAGTGAGAGAACCACTGCCCACAGACACAAGAAAAACCGGAGAATCTGGCACAGCAGTGGACACCCGTCACATAGCACCCAGGAAGCTGAGCAGAAGTGCAAGCTCCAGCCCAGACTGGATCACGAAGCAGCTTAGCAAGACCCTGGCTTCAAATAAAAAAACTCATTGCAAAGGCCCTGGATTCCATCCCCAGTATTGGGGTTGGGGGGGGGGCAGGACTGTTCCTGTTGTCTGAGCAAAGGCAGTGAGTTGCTGAGCATGCTGGGACACACCTGTAAGCCCAGCACTTGAGAGGCTAAGGCAGGAGGAGCACTGTGAGTTTGAGACCAGCCTGGGCTACAAAGTGAGTTCAAGGCCAGCCTGAACTACACAGTGAGACTCTGTCTCAAAAAAGGGCATTAAGAATCACCCCGGTCAGGTTATCATGGCCACTGTTCAGTGTGGACAAGCCCTCCAGCCCTGGGACACAGAAAGGGAACCTGACTGAGGCAAAGCTTATCCATCACAACAAGTGCCAAAGGTGCTACTGTGGCCAACTGGGTGACAGCACCCCAAATGTGCCCATATTCTTATCCCTGGGGCCTGCAGCAATGTCATCTCCATGGCAAAAGTGACTTTGCAGATGGGGTAACATGAAGGACCCCGGGGATGTGTCATGCTGACCACCTGGGGGCCAGTGTCCTCCATGTTTCCCAAATGAGTGCAGGAAGGTGAGAAGCCAGAAGAGGTTGAAGACACCATGCTGTCGGCTCTGCCGCTAGAGGAAGGGGCTGTGAGCCAAGGGCTGCAGGCATCTCTAGGAGCCAGACAGACCCATTCATACCTCTGACCCCCAGACTTGAAGTCATCCAATTTTTTTAGTTCAAGCCATCAAGTTTGTGATTATTTCTTCCACCAGCACCAGAGATCTTCAAGAAGTACAAGGCAGGGAGGGTGCCCCCCACCACAGGAACACTTCCATCAAGAACCACATGACAGGTGGCAACTCTCCTCTCAGCTGTGCCACACCTTCCAGTTCCCTCCATGGCCCATGCTGAGGTGGTGAGGTGCCACCAAGAGGCTTGGGTTACCCTCAACCCAAATCCAAAGCCTGCTATAGGCTCTGCGCTCAGGGTCTATGTGAGAGGACAACCTTGCTGGCATGAGCATGTGTGCGTGCATACACACACACACACACACACTCAGTTTGTTTTCTGTACTGGGGACTGAACCCAGAGGTTTTGGACTGAGCTGTGCCCCAGTCTATTTCCACAGTTAACATACATGCCTCCACAGCACCCCAACACGGAGCTTACCATGCACCCCATCCCGAGAAGCCAATAGCCTGGATAACAGTCAGGACAAACTGGGCTCCGAAGATGAAGAAGAATGCCATGAAATTGAAGGAACTGTCAGCACTGTGAGGGACAGAAAAAAAAATTGAGATTATGGCCTGATATTCCACAGGAAGGCACAAGCCAGAGGATAGAACAGATTGTCCTACTTTCCCATACACTGAAAATGCACGGATTCCCACAAGTCACTGCACCTGCATCCAACCTAGGCTCTGACTGCAAACCAACACTGTGCCTCTGGAAGATAGCACAGCTCCCGAGGTCTTTCCTGGATACCCCATGAAAGATCCCCTTAGCTTGGAGAGGTCCCTAAGGGGACAGCAGGGAGGCAGGGAGCTGCCAGGTGCCCAGGGCTGTCCCAACTCCCTGCTTCTGTCTTATTCCCTATGGCCCTTGCAATTAGTCTTTCCTGTCTTCAGGGATAGCCTCTGGCACCTTCCCACCTTACTCAGTCTGTAGGTCAGAAACAGTCTAGGGGCAAACATGACACAGACCTGAATGACAAGGTGTGCAGCTGACAGTAGATGTCCATGGCACAGGACTCACAGCCCCAGAATCCACTGAAGGATGGATGGACACACAGCCTCTTGCTGCCCACACCATACTCCTGGGGATGTCATGACTCTACTGGGCCTCAGGACGGGAGGGCCAGGCTAGGGCAAGACTGTGTGGGGTCACACAGTGAAGGCAGTAGGGTGTCCCATCCTGAGACCCTGGAAGAGGCTGCCCAGCTGAGGGATGTGGTGTCCCTAGAACTTTCAAAACCTTGACTCTCCAGGCATAGTAACCAAGCCTGTAATTCCAGTGCGCAGGACACTGAGGCAGTAGGATTGCTGTGAGTTCAAGACTAGCCTAAACTATATAGAGAGAGCCTGTCTGGAACCCCACCCCACCTCAAAAAAAAGCCTGGACTGGTAAGAGGCAGGTCCCCACCCCCACCTGGTTATCCCCCTTCTCATGTCCATGCCTGTGCCAGCCCTGCCAGGCTGGGAGAGTACAGTGGACACCAAACACAGTCACACCGGCTTGGTGTGCTTCCCAAAGCCATGGAAAGGAGCACAGCTGTGACACTTGCCACAGTGTGGATGGACCTTGAGAACTCTGTGCTTAGCTTTTTTCGTTTCAAGAATTGAACTCAAGACCTCATGTCTGCCAGGCAGGCACTGTGCACTGAGCTGTATTTCCAGCCCAGATACTGTGCTTAGTAAGAGGTATCAGACACAGGATATATAGGCATGGGTTCCTTGGACAGCAAACTCCCAGGACAGGTAACTCTAGAGATGAGAAGTGGCCCCATGGGTGCTGGGACTGGGAATTACTTGTGGGGATGGATGGGGTTCCTTTGGGGTGATCAGTGTTTTAGAAACAGGAAGTAGCAATGGCTGGACAGCCTGGGGATTACACTGAACCCCTAAGTTGTCCATTTTAAGTAGGTGAACTGTGCAATATGAAGAAAACCTCACGAGTGTTGCTACTGATATACAAAGTAGAAGCCAGGAGTGGTGGCAAACAGCTGTCATCCCAGCATTCAGAGAGGCTGAGGCAAGAGATCCCAATCAGCAGCTGATAGAGAACCAGTCTCAAAAAATAAAAAAGAATTGGGGGGCAGCTCAGTGTGAAGGACCTGGGTTCAAGGGGGGGGGGGCAGGAACATACAGCACGGGACCAATAAAACACAAAGCAAAACATACAGCAGTTGGATTTAGCCCATGGGTTTAGCTACTAGTAACTGGGCCAGACCCAGCACAGACCAGACCGCACTCCCTGTGCATGGGTAAATGGGACCACAACCAGAGCACACAGTGGTGACTTGTCCCCCAGGTTCTGGGCATACCCTCAGCACCATACGTATTCAGAGCCCACAAGGAGCAGGTGGGACAAGCCCAGCGCCAGGCTGTTCCCTCCAACTTACCGGAAGGCCTTGTAGACTGGTCGGAACCAGCACACGTAGCTGCAGGGGGTGAAGAGCAGCAGCCAGAGGAAGGCCAGGCCAAAGTTGGCTCCTGAGCCACCGCCAATCCACCAGGCCAGGCAGGCGACAAGGTTGACCCCAAGGGTGGCACAGTAAACTGGGTGGATGAGGGAAAAGAGGCTGAGCCAGGTACCAAAAGATACAGGCCACTAAGAATGCTGGCTGGGCCTGAGGACCACCCCCTGGGCTCTAGGGACACTTCTGAACCTCAGGAGGAGCTGGGTGAGGCCAGACAGCGGGCCAGCTGAGGATGTGGCCCCAGTCACCATGGGGATTATAGGGGGCCAGAGATGAGCTCAGGGCACACAGAGGACTCCTAGAGTTCCTGTCTCTGCTACCTTAGGCCAAGTAGGGTACAGCTCAGCTTCCAAGGACGGGGTGGCTCCCAGTGACTACTCCCTGGGTCCAGTAATCCTAGGCTGGTGTCCCACCCTGCAGGCCCACCACACCCAGGGCTCACACATCCAAAGCCGATAGATCCTCTTCACCAGCACCTGATGCTCAATGGGGATCTCGTCCGCAAAGTCCTGGTAGAAGCAGGGCTTCAGTGGGATGAACCTAGGCAGCGGTGGAAAGTTGTTCTCCTTCCCTGCAGGAAGAAAACCCCCGGACAGGCCCACTACTGGCTGCTGCAGGGTGTCTCTATCCTCATCCCACCCTCACACTGAGCTGAGGATCTGTCACCTTCCACAGCAGAAGGGACACTGCAGCAGGGCTAAGAGATGGACTAAGCACTTTCCTGACCAGCTGGGCCCCAGGGTAATCCAGGAGAGGGTGTAGGAGGATGAGAGGCAGAGAGAAATGGAAGACCCTTCACAGCTCTACAGAGGAAGGGCACCTAGGTCCTGGGTCCTGTGCTCTCTGGAGCCTCAGGCGGCCCCAGTACACCTGGGCTCAGTCTGGTGAGATTTACTTCAGACTTCTGTCAGATTCTAAGAAGGCAAATTTATAACTTTTTTCTCTGTCCTGGGGATAGTCCAGGACTTCTCACATGCTAGGCAAGCAACCTACCACTAAGCTACAGGGTCTTGCTAAGTTGCCTAGTCTGGCCTTGAACTTTTAATCTTCCTGTCTCAGCCTCACTAGTAGCTGGAATGAAAGGCATGGCCACCCTGCCCAGCTTAAATTCTTTTTTTTTTGCGTGTGTGTTTTTGAGACAGGGTCTCACTATGCAGTTCAGGCTGGTCTTAAGCCCACTTTGTAGCTCAGGCTGGTCTCGAACTCACAATCCTCCTGCCTCAGCCTCCTGAGTGCTGGGATTACAGGCATGTGCCACCATGCCCAGCCCAGCTTAAATTCTGTTGCTTCAAACCATTAGCTGTGTGGTGAGTTCATCAGTTATTTTCTAGTGACTCCTCACCACACCCACAGGACACTCATACTCTCAAGAGTGTCTGGCACGTGGAACACTATCAGTTTGTCAGGCTTCTGTAGCAGTCTCAAAATCCTTTTTTTTTTTTTTTTTTTTTGGATATCAGGAATCAAACTTAAGACCTTGCGCTTGCCAGGCAGGCTCTTAAACCACTAAGCTAACTCTCCAACCACAATCTCAGTGGCTTGCAACTTCAGAAATTTACCTTCTCTGCTACAAAATCCTGATTTCCAACGCCCAGATCTATGTCCAGCTATGGTCTGTCTGTAGCTACTGGGAAGCCCTCTGCCTCTTCCAACCCCTGGGGCTCTGGTGTACCTCAGCTTGTTGCTGCACTGCCCTAGTCTGTCTCTGCCTTCCTCCTGTGTCTGTATCCAAATTTCTCCCTTCTTACTGACACCGGTCACTGGGTTAAGGTACCTCACTCCAGTATTTCCTCAACTAACACTATCAGCAAATACACACCCTATGCAACTACTGCTTGCAGAAGTCAAACTGCTAGTAGAAAGAGACTACAGAGGCAGTGAAGGGCCACGTGTTTGTGGGGGACTAGGGGAGCAGCAAACTAAGAGTCATGGGCACAGCTGGTGCAAAGGCCCTGGGTAAGCATCCTGCAGGTCCAGAAATGGAGACCAGGGGAGGACAACAGGGCAGGAGCTGGGACAGCTATGGAGGAGCCCACGTGGCTCCTAGGTCCCCCTCCAAGGCCATCTTGTTTTATTTGATCCTTCATCATTCCCAACCCAGAAGACACTCATGAATTTATAGTCTGTCACCAGCTTCCTGCCACCTTTGATGTGGCAGCTTTGCAGACAACACACATAAGTCCAAACATGGTGCCCAAGTCATAGCTGGGCAGTGCTGGCCAGAGGGCTTGCAAAGGCAGGCTCAGGATGTGGACTACACAACAGGTCATGCAGGAGCTAAGGATGCACATGAGAATTGCTTCTATCCCTCCCAGCCTGGGGACACCTCCCAGGCACACAGAGCAGACCCTTAGCTGTGGCAGCCCTGCTGGACTCACCAGACATTTCCGCTTCAGCTGACCTGGAGCCTGGGCTGAAGCCTGCAGCCACCTGGAAGAAGACAGGACATCAGGGACCCTTTGGCCACCGGAGGATCTGACGCCCAGCTGTGGGGGTCCACTGTGACAAGAAAGGCCTATTTGAAATCATCATCAGGTTTCTGCCAGAAAGGCCAGACCAACTCATCTGCTGGCTCAGCAAGTATCACAGGCCGGACGTGGGGCCACCAGTCAACACTTCCCTACAGAGCCTGGCGGGAAGGGAAGGGGTCAGGCAGCAGCTTCTGTCATCCATATGGAGAGGCCTGGTGCCCAGGACAGCTGGGTGCACGGCTGCCCTGGCAACATGGTGTGGTCAGCAAGGGACATCTGCTGGAAGGACCAGCAGGTCCTGGCCCAAATCCCCACCGTCAGTTCCAGTCCTATCCTGCAACACTCACAATGGCTCGTTCTTGCCACCCATGAAATATGATCAACAAGACAACCCCAAAGGAGCCTTTAGGTTAGCTGAGCCCAGACTTTCAGTATCCAAATGCACCTTTCCCCCAAACACGACTGAGTGCCTAACCACACTTAGTGCAGATCCCCACTTCCCACGCCTGACACAGAGAGCTACCCAGCCCTGAGACACCAGCCAGGACACTGGCTTCTCTAAACAGACAGCAGCTTGCGTGGAGGTAAAGGTTTATTGTCACTTGTCAGAGCTGTCACACTGTGGAGGACTCCAAGGCAGTGAACCAGCCCTAGGGCCAGGGCGGGACTGTCATCAATGAGGAAGTAGAAGATCCAGCAGGTTGCCAGTTCTTGGCAAGTGTCCTTAAAGTGGGCAGAGGGCAGCCTCCAGGGTAGCCTCCGGCCACAGAGGCTGGCCAAGAGCAGAAGGAGTTCCAGAAGTGAGGGGTCACTAAGCCTATGCATCAGGGTCCAGCAGATGACACTGGCTCTCCAGGACACCACGGAACACCTGGAAGCGGTGGTTGAGATCTGGCCGGGCGTGGATGCGGAAGCGAGTACCCAGGGCGCCATCAGGCGAGGGGGCTCCATAGAAGACACGGCGCATGCGGGCGTGCACAAGGGCCATGGCACACATAGCACAAGGCTCTCGGGTGATGTATAGGTCGTAGCCGGTGCACACGTAGGGCTGACCGTCCTCATCCTCATCTTCCTTCAGCTTGCGCACAGTGCCTGCACGGGCCTGGGGTGCAGCAGCTGGGGAGATGGCGCAGGTTGGGTGGGCACGGAGGTCATGGGCACCACGGCCCTGACCCTGGGCCACAAGGTCAATACACACCATGACAGCATGAAGCAGCGGGCTGGTAGCACTGCAGCAGTCATGGCCCATGGCCAGCACACGGTCCAAGGAGGGGTCCACCACCACAGCCCCCACAGCCCGCAGGCCCTGGGCCGCTGCCTGCTGGGCCATACGCACTGCCCGCTCCATGTGGCTCTGCATAGAGGTTCGCTCCTCAGCTGAGAAGAGCTGCCCAGCTAGCGCACTGGTCACCCGCTTGTCCTCATGGAAGGATGTAGGCCAGTGGATCCGGGCCTCCTCAAACTGGTCCCTGGTGAGGGGTGGCCGGGCAGGCACAGGTACCAGAAAGGGTGGCCCCAGGCCGTGGGAGTCTACAGAGGGCTCTGGAAGCAGCTCAGCCAGTGAGCGTGGACCTGGGGTTGGGCCGGCCAGGCACAGCAGCAGTTCTAGTGCAGGGCCACCACAGGTATTGGGCCGAGGCCTCACCCGCTTGAGGTGGGGCTGTGCAGGCAGTGGGTGGACAGCCACCACCTCCCGGAGAAGACGGGAGGTCTGGCGCTTGTCAAGGACGGGCGCAGCATAGGCCAGCACCAGTTCCACGTCCCCAGACTGCTGCTCAGACAGCACAGGGACAGCTTGCCATGGTGCTGGCTCTTGCTCTGCAACCCCAGCCACCTTCTCAGGACCCTGCTGCTCCAGGAGGCCCAGGGTAGACTCCATCCTCATCCTCAGCAGACTGGGACTGTGGAAGACAGAGATCAGTGGAAGCAGGATATCGTCTCGCAGGGGCAGCAGTACCCCATGAGCCAGAGGAGTCTGTCCTAGGAAGCTGCAGGCCCGACGAGGCTAAGCAGGCCGGATCCAGAGCCCAGCCAAAAGTGCAGCCCAAGTACAGCCCGTCATGGGCTATGTTCTTGCACATATCCCACTGAACTCCTGGTGGGCAGAGGCTAAGTAAGCCTCTACTGGCTCTTTAAGAAAGTTGAGATGTAACTCATACTAAAGAGAATATTGCTTGTTCTTTTTTTTTTCTTTTGAGTAATGGAGATGAAACCCAGGGCCTGTACACACTAGGTGAGTGCTTACCATTGAGCCACTGCCCCAGCTTGAAGAACATTTTTAAATATACACTTCAGCAGTTGTTGATGTATATGGAGATGTGTGACTACTTCTACGATGAAATCGTTCCCCAGGCAAACTTCAGGTCACACCCCATATACCAGCCCCAGGCAACCACTCATCTGCCTTCTGAGCCTCTGGAGGGCAGAAGTCTGAACATGAACAGACTTGTGGCCAGGAACTGAGAAAGGCGACTCCAGCCAACAGCCAGTGAGGCTTAGTCCCACAGCCTGAAACCAAATGGGCCAGCAGAGTTACAAATGGACTCTTTTCTAGTGTCTGTTCTGGATGAGATAGAACTGGGGTGACCCCAGACTCCAGCCAGGTGGAGCACTGTGCCAGGCTCCCAACTACAGCAGTGGGGGCCCAGCTGGGCAGCAAGGAAGCAAACACAAGAGGTGTGGGGCACGGGGCGACCTCACCTGCACACAGCAATGTCTGCAAAGGGCTGGACATAAGAGAGCCATAGAACATGTGCCCTATGCAACCCTCTCAGGGTAGATCTAGGCACCAGGGCCTGGTGGCACGTGTCTGAGGTGGCCCTGTAACCAGCACTGCAGGAAGCTCACCAGGCCCAGCTGCCTGAGGGACTCAGGTATTCAGGTGGGGCCTGGTGCTTGCCTATCTCCTGCTCCACTGTGACAGAGGCTGGGGCCTGAAGGTATCCCTAGGAGGGAGAAGAGCATCCTTGGAACCCACCTGTCCAGTATACACAACTTTGCCTGGCCATCCAGAAAGGCTCGCAGCATGCAGGGCTTGTGGCAGGAAATCCCTCAGAGCCACTGCCAGCACCATCACTGTCCCCATGGCACAGTGAGATGCTGTGTGCATTCTGTGGGGAGGCAGTGCCCCATTGTCCACCCTCAGAGCCCCAGCATCCACTACTCCCAGGAATCAAAGACAATAGGGGCAGGGAGGCTGAAGGACAGGAAGCCCAACAGGCCAGGCACACGCAGAGGACTAGGGGATGCCACTTTGGTTCCTGTATTTCTGGCACTGTCACAACTTGCCATCTTGCAGCCACCAGCCCAACTGGCAGAGCATAGCCCTTGCCCATGTCTGCCCCAGATGGCTCATTGTCCGAGGACGCCCATGAGATCACCACATCCACCTATGGCAATAGCCAGTACCAAGTACAAACTCAGCCTTGCAGGAGCCTCCCCCAGACAGCTCCGCGGACCCTGCTGTATGGGCCTGAGGAGAGGTGGCCATCAGTGGAGGCTGACACACAGCAATGCTCGCCATGCCCTAGACTTGTGAGGGCTCAGAAAGCAGCAGGCCCTGCATGACACACATGTCGTCCCAACAGTCTGGGAGGCTGAGGCAGGAGGATCACAAGCTTGCAGATAACCTGAGCTATTCAGTGACTTAGTAAGATTCTTTGAAAATAAAAAATCTTAAAAGGACAGGAAGATCTATCCCATACTTGAGGCCATTTTAGGTACCCTAGCTAAATACTTTTGCAAAATAAAATATAAGGGGAAAAAAGGCTGGAGATGTAGCTTAGTATGAATGCCCTGCATTCAATCTCCAGTAATGCTTAAAAAAAAGATGTAGTTTATTAAAATGACTGTTTTTGGCAGAACCGGGAATTGAACTCAGGTCCTTGTGCTTGCCAGGCAAGCGCTTATTCTACTGAGCTATCTCCCAAGTCCCTTTGTTTTCTTTTTGAAACAGGGTCTCACTATGCAGTTCAGGCTGGCCTTGTGCTCACTTTGCAGCCTAGGCTGGTCTAGAACTCACAATGATCCTCCTGCCCTAGCCTCCCCAGTGTTGGGATTACAGGCATGGGCCACCATGCCCAGCTCTTTTGTTTGTTATAAATTGGTTTCTGTATAGGGAAGGGTCTACAGGGTAATCAGAGTCTCACTACTAGATTGGACTCGTAGTTATCTTCCTGTTTACAGCCTCCCAAGAGCTGGGATTACAGGTGAGCGCCACCATGCCCAGACTCAATTGCCATTTCAGGGAACCCCAGGGTCAGAGCCAGCACAGCAGATGCTTTAATGGGCTGAGTTATTTGGCCAGCCCTAGGATTTTTTTTTTTTTTTTTTTTTAACACACACCAGGCATTTTTTTTACACACACCAGGTGGCACACACCTGTATCCCAGCTACTTAGGAAGCTAAGCTAAGCTAAACTGGGAGCCTGAGCAGCTTAGATGACCCTGTCACAAAATAAAAAGGGATGAAGATGTGGCTAAGTGACAGTGCAGTTACTAGCATACAGGAGGCCCTGGGTTCTATCCCCATCTCAAAAAATGAAAAAAAAACTAATGTTATAGATCTTATGTTTCCATCAGACAGTGCTGCCTTACATCTCATGAACAATAAACTACACATGACATCAAAATGGTTCTAGATGGCATCAAACATACTGAGACCCCAGAACCCACCACCCCTCCAGGGGGACAGGGATGTGTTCATTATTTCACAACTGTAGGCTCCACTCCTTCGGAGGTACTGCCTGGCTTACTCCAGATGGCCACGGGATCCAGATGAAGGATCTACAATTCCATCTGTCACCATGGAGGACCCACTGAGTCCTGACACCTGGTCACTATGCTCAGTGTGCTGTAAGCAATGAGACTGAACATGCAATGTGGCACCTAGTGTGCCTCAAGGGCCTGTGCCACCTCTGCAATTGCTGCCCAAGGCCCCAGGTCAGGCAAGGCACACAAGGGGCTCTTCAGTGGCTTTCTGGATCCCCGGCCACACATACACCAATTCTGCAGCCCACATGGCCTGCCAGGGCCACAAAAACCCCACTGTCCCCAGAGCAAACAGAAACACAGCCTCATTTATCTCTCCAAGACTAGAACCTCTGTCTGCAGACAAACAAAACAAGTAACACCACAGGAGGCAGCCATCAGGTCATGGCAGCCTGGGAGGACAGTAAAAAGTTAGGAGGCAGTTTACAAAGACCATGGGGACAAGAGGGCCCCTTTCTACTTACTGCTAATGGACCCCTCAGAAGTGAGTGATGTGGGAACAACTGGCTGGGGCTCCCGTCAGGTCCCCCTCCCAGACAGGAGCTTTCTTTCCCTCAATAAATATGTTCTGCTCCTTTAAAAGGGGGGAGGGCTGGAGGAATGGCTCAGTAGAGTAGTTTCCCTGGCAAGTGCAAGCAAGGGTCTGAGTTCAATCCCTGGTTCTGCCAAAAAAATAAAATAATAATAATAATAAAAAGTGAGTAATGACTGTCCCTGGGGTAGGATGGGCTCAAGGCAAAAACAGTTTCTTCCCCACCCACCACAGCCCATGGGGCTGCATTAGCGAGCAGGGAACACTTCCTTCAGCACCCTAGGATACCTACCCCTACTCTAAGGGGTAGGCTAAGGTTCGCAGAAGTGGACCACTGCTCCAGCCCAGTCTGGCACTCAGGAAGAATGGGAAATGGCATCTACTCAGAGTGGTGAGTCCCCAAGGCGATGTCCCTGCTAAAGGCCAGGCTGGTCTCACCCTATAGATGAGAAACCAGAGCAAAGACTCAAAGCTGAGACCAGAACAGCACCCGCAGATTGTTCCTGCTGCAGAGAATCTTGGCCTTGCTCACCCATTCCCTGGTAGGGAGGCCATCCTAACTCTTCCCAGCTCCAGCTTCTGCTGTTATGCAGTGAGAACTTAATCACTGTCAGGCAGGGGGATCAGGAACAGAAAGTGACAGAGTTGTGACAGAACAGGCACTGTTTTCAGGTTCAGTGACCCTGCCAGTGTGGTGGTGCACACCTCTAATTGCAGCACTCAGGAGGCTGAAGCAGGATCGCTGTGAGTTCAAGGTCAGTCTGGGCTACACAGTGAGTTCAAGAAAGAAAAGAAAAATATACTCATGCATGAAAAATATTTGTTGAGCCAGGCCTAGCAACACACACCTGTAATCCCAGCCCTGAGATTATGATAGAGATGATCCTGAGTTTGAGGCTGCCCTGGGGTTTTTAAAAAATTCGTTGCTAGGGCAGGCAAGATAGTTCAGCAGACTAAGCGCTTGGTTAGGCAAGCATAGGGACTGGGGTTCAACCCCCGGCACCACACACTACACCAGCCCCACCCCTGGCCACACTGAGCTGTCCACAGAGAACTGGCTTGGTGGCGCAGGCCTGTACTCCCAGTGCTGGAAAGGCTGAAAACAGGAGAATCACTGAGTCCTAGCTGCATAGTAAGACCCTCTACCAAATATATTAAAAACAAAAAACTGGTTGTTTTAAGCAGAATGTTAAGCTGTGTGTGGATTTGCACGCTTGTAATTCCAGCACTTGAGAGTCTGGGGCAGAAAGACTGCTCTAAATTTGAAGCCAGCCTGGGCTACAAAGTCAGTTCAAACCCAGCCTGAACTCAGAACAAAACAACACACACACACACACAGAATATTTGTGTGTGGTACTTAAACCCAGGGCCATCTTCACACTACGTGGCATTCCCTTTTCACTTTGTTGCCACTGGGTCTCCCTAAGTGGCTAGGCTGGTCTCAAACTCTCAATTCTTTAGCTTCAGATTTCTAGACTGCTGAGGTTACAGGTACATGCCACCATACCCGGTCAAAACTCAAAATTAATGGAGCACCCTTTTCTTATTTGCTAAACCTGGACCCACATAGCCTTCTCTACACGTAGAAAACCTGGAGCCTCTGGGGTGTACTGCGGTGAGATCTAAGGTCACCTTGTGAAAAGGCCTCCAAAGGATGCACGTGGTGATACACAACTTAAACTCGAGTTTAACCAGAGCTACTTGGAAGGCTGAGGTAGGAGGATCACAAGTTCGAGGCCAGCTGGAGCAACTTAGCGCCTCACTAGTCTTCACAGTTAAAAAGATGGAAGATGTAGCTAACTGGTTGAGCGCTTGACCAGCAGGAGTGAGGCCCTGGAATCAGTAATTAGGACCGGAATTTAAAAAGTCCTTGAAAATTCACACTTCCAATAACTATCAGCAATTATGAAAGAATTAGGGAGCCCTTTTAAAAAGAAATTAAGAAATGGGGAGAGGGACAACACGTATTAGGAAGCCGGTAAACTTGCAGCCCAAAGAAATGGGAGTATCTGCAAGGAGCCAGTAACAGGGAACACCAGGAACCTGTGGTGCACAGGATTTCCAGAAAGGGCCAGAGGCTACGCATGCGTAGAAAGGCGTCGGGCCAAGCACGAGGGTCCTAAAGGCCTAAGCGCACGCGCGTTAAGCCTGCAGCGAGTTACACGCGCACGCGCACGCCCACCCACCCGTCCGCGAACCTGTCGAAGCCAACCCCTCAGCCCCCAAACGGCCCCTTTCGCCAGTCACAATCCAGACCCCCATCGCCAGCTCTATTTCCTGTCCGCGCAAGGCTGAAGTACAGAAAACTTGAGTTTCCGGGAGACGCTCACCTAGGAAGACTCCGCAAGCTCTGCGATTCACCAAGACCTAGCAACCGGCCCGCCCCGCCTGGCGCCGCAGGGTACGACGGGAGCGTAGGGAGGCAGGGCCTGAACTACAATTCCCAGAGGCCACGCGCGCGGCCTCCGGGCTTTGCTTGTGGACTGAAGGGTACCCACGTGACCCAATGGTCTCTCGGTGTAAACCAGTGATGTGAGTTGCGGGTTCAAGAACCATCCCGCAGAGCTGGGAAGATAGCTCAGTGGCGTAAGTGCCTGCCTGGCAAGAGTAAGGTCCACAGTTCGAAAAAAAGAGAACCAAGGGCCGGCCTGAGCGGACTAAAGCTCCTTCTTAGGAAGAGCGCCTTGGCCGGGATTCTATCACAGGCCTGCTGTGCCGGCCCTGCCCACGGGGCGCACTGAGACCGTGATTGAGGCGGTGTGGTTGGCCCACGCCAGTACTAGAACCTAGAGGGCTTTTTGGGAAAACGGCAGAAGAAACACGGAAGAGGGCACAACAGCAGTGTCTGCAGACACTTCCGTGGGATCATGTTGTATCAGAAGTGAACACTCCAAGCCTCATCTGTCCAGTAGGCCAAGAGCCCTCCCCCACCCCCCCTCCTGCTGGGCGAGACATGCACAGCCGTGCAAGACCAGTGAATATGGCCAGGGCCTGTGGGTTTGGTTTATGGCTGCCATATACCTTTGGCAATATGTGAGGACTTTTTTTGCAATGGGGGTGGGACTACATCTCCATCCATTTTTATTTTTTTTAATTTATTTATCCCGTTTTTAGGTTTTTGGGCTTTTTTGAGACAGGCTGATTGCCCGGGCTGAGATTGCACATGGGATGCTCTGTCCTCAGCCTCCCAGAGTCCTGGGATGCCAGGTGGGCGCCACTTTGCCCAGCTTGGAGCCAAGCACAGGCTGTTGGGGGACGCGCCAGATCCAAGCCATAGTAAAGGTTCACGGTCAGTACCAGGAGATTGTGAAATCAGAAAATCCATCTGACCACAAGCTTCCAGACGTTAGGGAGCACCCTGGAGACCATGTAGCCAAGGTTGGCTGGGGAGAGCCTACAGGGCTCTCACCCCAGACAGGCAGGGGAAAGGGCCCAAGGGACAGCAGGTTTTCTCTGGACCTCTTTCTGGTCCTTGCAGGCAGAGACAAAGTCAGCGTCTCTGGTGCCAAGGTGTGCACTTTTGTTTGACTATTTGGCCTGTTGACTTCCTGAGATTACTCGGGACAGTTTTTTGTGCCACACTTGGTTCCTGTCCATGTGCTGGCTGTGAATGGGAGGGACTTCCTTCAACTGCAGGGAGAAGCGGGATTAGATTAGCTACATCCTCACAAGAGAGAGAATGCTATCTTCCCTTCCCAGTGTTAAAGGTCGGGTGACTGCCTTCAGAACCCCATTGGAAGCCAGGTGTGGTGGTGTGTACCTGATATCCCAGCACTAAGGAGGCTGAGGCAGGATGATCAAAAGTTGGAGCCCAGCCTAGGTAACTCAATGACTTCGCCTTTGTTAAAAATAAAAATATTGGGCTGGGGAGATAGCTCAGTGAAATAAGTGATTGCAAGCGCAAGGTCCTGAGTTCAATCCCTGGTACAAAAAAAAAAAAAAAAAAATATATATATATATATATATATATATGTATGTATGTATGTATGGCTGAGGGGCTGGGGAGATGGCTCAGTGGTATAAGTGCTTCCCTGGCAAGTGCAGTTACTGGTTCTGAAAAAAAAAAATACTGGCTGGACATAATGGTGCACCCGTGTCATCCCAACACATAGGCAGAACCAGGAAGATTGTTATGAGTTCGAGGTGAGCCTTGGTTATATAGTGAACTCAAGAACTCAAGACCAGCCTGAACTACACAGTAAGAACCTGCCACTGTCACTTCCACTAGGCTGGAAAATATTAATTTATGAAAAGCAAACTGAGGGCCGGAGAGATGGCTCATTGGCACAGCACCTGCCTGGCAGGCACAAGGTCCTGAGTTTGATTCCTAGTAACAGCAACAAAAAAGTAAAAAAAAATTAGGTGCGGAGGGGGGCAAACAGGGTTACAAAGGTCTAAAATCCAATCTCTGCTTATCATTCTTAAAGCATTTTGTTGTTTGGGGGAAGGTATTTATTTTCCCTCTACTAGGTTTTGAACATTGAGCTATATCTGAGCCTTTTTCTTTGTCTTTTTGAGACAGGGTCTCACTATGCAGTTCAGGCTGGCTCACTTTGTAGCTCAGGCTGGTCTCAAACTCACAACAATCCTCCTGAGTGCTGGGATTACAGGCCTGCGCCACCACGCCCAGCTCTTATCTGAGCCATTTTTGAGTTTTATCTTAGAGCAAGGTCTCATTGAATCACTAAATTGCCCCAGATGAACTCTCAGAGTGCTGAGACCACAGACATACAACACCACACCACATACTCTCTGACCTCATTTTGTCCACACAAAAGGTGTTGCACAGGGACAGGGAGATAGCTCAGTAGAATAAGTGCTTGCCTGGCAAGCATAGGGTTCTGAGTTCAATCCCCTGTTGCCACACACACACAAAAAAGTTCAGAACTCTCAAAAGTTTTTGCATATCTACTCCCAGCATCAACATGATATCTATGTCTGGTTTCTTTTTTTTTTTTTT